>WNWU01000041.1:8232871-8254208 GCA_012654045.1 Ptyas mucosa | reverse complement strand
ATTCTATTCTATTCTATTCTATTCTATTCTATTCTATTCTATTCTATTCTATTCTATTCTATTCTATTCTATTCTATTCTATTCACACAAATATAGTTCTCAGCTTAAGACCACTAATAGGACTGAACTTCTCTTGCTAAGTAATAAAATAGTTGTGAGTTGCGCCCAATTTTAGAACCTTTTTTTACGATGGTTGCTAAACAAATCACTGCAATGGTTAAAGCAAATCTAATAAATATTTCTTTATTTATTTACAAGGCTTATATGGCTGTCTATCTCATAAAGATTCTAGGAGACTCACAATAATCCATTAAAAACAAAACACTCTCTCTCCCAAGAACCAGACCAAAGAGCCTCCCAGCTGGAAGACTTTTTCACAGCCCTCTGGAAAACTAAAAGGACAGGGTTTCCTCAAATATCAGATGGGAAGCTGTTCCAAAGATTTGGGGCAGCCACTCAGCAGGCTTGCCTCCAAGGTCCAATCAAATGGCAGCATATAAAGGAAGGGATTTGGAGTGTGCCTAGTAGATTGGGTAGCTACCCTCAGGAAGAGGTGGTCCTGCAAGTAACCTGGTCCTATGTCATGTAGGGTTTTAAACAGTGGTGAAATCCATTTTTTTTTACTACCGGTTCGGTGGGCGTGGTTTGGTGGGTGTGGTGTGGCTTGGTGGGCGTGGCAGGGGAAGGCTACTGCAAAATCTCCATTCCCATCCCACTCCAGGGGAAGGATATTGCAAAATCTCCATTCCCACCCCACTCTGGGGCCAGCCACAGGTGATATTTGCCAGTTCTCTGAACTGCTCAAAATTTCCACTACCGGTTCTCCAGACCCTGTCAGAACCTGCTGGATTTCACTCCTAGTTTTAAAGGTGATAATCAGCACCTTGAATTGCACCCAGAAAGCAATTGGTAGTGTAGCTCTCATAGCATTGCTCCAAAAAACAACTGGTGATGTAGCTCCCACAGCAGCTGGATGAACCACGAGGCACCCAAAACTGCCTGTGCTGCTGATCCTGAATCAGTGTTAGCTTCCAGATGTAGAGTATAGATCTACAATGCACCATGTAGAGTGCATTGCAGCAATCCAAACAACTTGAGTAACTTGGAGCACAGCCTTCCAGTCCAGTTGGCACTCCCTCCATGACCACACTCAATGATTGATGAGAGGAGGATTTTCCCTGACTTGATTTCCTCTCCCCTCTGACATCATCACTCTTGTTACAACCAGCTGGACAAATGTGGGTGGGTGCCTGGCATAGAGGCCTTAATCACTTCTTAAATTGCCCCGATGACAGGTTGTCAGTGCAAAACTGTTTCACACTGGTAGGCTGTTATTTGACAATTTCTAAGCCTTGTGTCTATCACTCTTCGAGAAGATTGGTAGAACTGTGTCCAAAATTAGCCCAGCTGATGGATTGGTGGGTACAGAGGATAGGTGTGGGGTGAAGCAGAAAGGAGTTGGTGTGACACATTCCTTCCTACTAATTGAATTTGTTAGAGAAGTAACTCTGGCATTGCCAGTCAGCATAGCCAAATGTTGGAGATGGCTTCTCTGCCTTGTTTTCCACAGCCTACTTTGTAATAAATTATTTTTATCCATATGAGCCAGGTTCCTTCCGTTAAATAATGTAATTCAAACATACTAAGCCTATTAGGTCCCATTGAGATACCTTTCTAGCACAATTAAAATACTGAGAAGTCTTTACATGTCATTGTATCATACAAATGCAATTGAAGTGATAAAACCTTGGATTAGTAAACAGTATAAAATAATGATTAACTAACTTTTGCTGCTTTCCTCTCTCTGCTATTTTTAGTAATTATATGCAATCACAACATTTCAGGGGAATAGGCATTATTTTACAGGAGTTCTGCTGACTCCATTTCATGAAAGATCAGACCTACAGTCCTCTTCCCAGTTAATTAACTGAGTGTAGGTCTCAGGCTTCGCCTTTGTGACATGAGTACAGCTGCAGGCAAATCACCTGCCAGAATGAATTATGGGTTATAATGGTTTGCGCACAGACTCACCTGGAATACATTTTGATAGAAGCTTCAAGAATTATCAAATACTGGTGCATCTATGCAGTGGTTTTTTTTTTTTTACAAGGACATCACTCTGCTCTATTGTACTTGATTATATGAAAAACAATTATTAAAGAGAAGTGAAATAAATGTTACATGAGTTGCATGTAAAATGACACTGTTTACTCAAGTGAGTGCTAATGTCTGCAAATGGAAAAACACTAAATGAGATAAATATGTTTTTCACAAAATCCCTTTTGCCGCAGTTTTTGAGGCTGATTGGAATAATCAGCCACACTCATATAGATGTCAATAGTGAACTGCCATTAATTTTAATGGAGTGGATTATATTGAGACTCAGTCCTACAGACGCTTGCTATAGAAATTCTATTACAAACAAATATGCGTGCAATTGTTCATCTAGGCTGAAACTACTAAATGCAAGATTTTAATAATTTGCTTCTCCTTCAACATTTGGTTAAATACCCTAAATCCACACATTTCATATAGCTCAACACAGACTTAAATACTATCAGTATTGGTGGTCATAGTTACAGTGTTATCTCCTATGGAGCACATTTATATTTGGCAATCAAATTGTGCATATATGTCAACTAGTAAGCAAAAGAGACCTACTAAAATGAACGTCTGTTCTCTCTAATATTGGTTTATGCTGGAATACAATGCTATATTTTATATTAATATTATAAACATGGAAGATTCAACTTAGCTCGTTTTTTTAATCCAGCCTATAAGAATAAAAAGTGCTGAGGCTCAATATTCATTAAAAATGTAGCTATTAATAAAACCGTATCAGAATATTTCTCATTTAGAACATAGAGGAGAAATAGGTTGGCCTTGCCCCCCCCTCCCGTTGCCGCCTTATCTCCCTGCATTTGTCAGTCAACTGCAGAAGAGCCCTATAGCCAAGGGGGAATCAGGAAATGTATCAACATATGCTTCATCTCGTCTTGCATTTGGGGTCATTGGGGGGGGGGGACTTTTTAATTTGCAACATGGAATCAAAGAATCATAAAGCTGGAAGTGGCCTTTGGATCCAACATTCTTCTCGGTGCAGGAAATAAAACATCCCAAACAGATCGTCATCTAACCTCTATGTGAACACATCTAATGAAGGGAGACCACAATTTGTCTAGATAACAGGTGCCAGTGTCAAACTGCTGTTTATTAGGAAGTGTTCTTTCCAGGAACATTCCATTAGAATATGCATTCCTGTAACTTCAGATCATTCTTCAGTGTCCTGCAGTATTTACGGTACAGATACATATTTACTTTCTTCTGCCTGACATTTTTTCACGAATGTGCTCTTATTCTTCTTTCTCTTCTCTTCCAGACTGCCTAGTTCAGAGGTCTCCAACCTTGGCAACCTTAAGACTTGTCGACTTCAACTCTCAGAATTCCTCAGCCAGCTTTGCTGGGAGTTGAAGTCCACAAGTCTTAAAGTTGCCAAGGTTGGAGACCCCTGGTCTGATTGCTTCAAGCTCTAGTCACACGACTTAATTTCTAGACTCCTGGTCATCCTTGTTTCTTAGACCATTCTTAAACCTTGAAACATCCTTGTTTCTTGGACTACCTTCGATTCACCTTAACCCCATTCTAGTTTGTCTAATCTTCAAAGTTATATGCTAGAATTTGATTCGGTATTTGAAGTGGAATACGGCAGACTACCAACACAATTTTCATGGTGGATTTAATCTAATGTACTTCACTGTCCATTTGTTTGCTGGTGTGGCCAGAGGTGGATTCTGCCGCTTCAGGCTGTTGCTAAAACAACCGTATCTGCCAGGTGCTGGACCTCCTCCATGACCATTTTGGCTTGGGTTGCAGGAAAGACTAGACACTTGGCATCCGCAGAGGCATCTGGCAGAGTTATGACTGATTGGCAGCTTCCATAGTGCTTAACAAGTCTTAGGTGGAATTGTTTAAGTCAATTTACACTGGAAAAGACAGATGAATTCTGCCTTTGTATGTTGATAGTTCTGTCTCTGTTGGGTGCATTAGAAGTTTCCCAGCACTTCTTCCAATAAGGGTTTCAGTCAATGCTCCCAGGACTAGCAACATTCAGTCACCATTTCAGTGGATGCTCAGGCTATGTGCCATAGTTACATATGCCATTCTTACGGCTGGGTGGGTATTTTGCTTATTCCATTCTGGATTTGGTACTGAGTACAATGATGATTACTATGCATAGGGCAATCACAATTTTAAGTCTCCAGGGCCAACTGATGACTATTCTGGGTTTTATCAGCCTGAGGGTCAGAACTGGATTTTTTGGTTACTTTTAGCTACTAATCAGGGCTGGATTAAGGCCAATAGGTATCTTAAACAGGCCAACAATTGTGCCCTTGACAGAAGTTAAACTGTCAGGCCAGAGAGGAAAACAAATGTGACATCTAACAACACCTCGAAACCAAACTTTTAAAGTTTAGTCAGTTACCCTAGTGAAGAGAATGCTTTACTAACCGATGCAGATTAAAGTTTAACACCACAGATAAGGACAATTGGGGGAGGGGGGAGATAAGTAAAGCCAGATGTGTGAAAGTTGAAGACATGATAGCTAGGGAAAATACCTCCTTTTCTTCTGGTCCTTTAAGCATTTGCTCATTTTGCCCAATAACTCATCTGGGGCTGCTACTAATATTGAAGAATGGAGCTCACTTGTTTTTGTGCCTTTTAAAAGTTAACCGGCTATGTTAACATGAATTTAGTGCATTTTCTAAAAAGTGTTAAACTGATATGTGGAAATGGATTGGGAGGGGATCTGGACAGCACCCTCTGTTTCCATCTTGATTGCCACCTGTTAGTTGGATAATTTGATAGTTGGTTAAACACTCTGTTCTAAACATCTGTCTAGAGGCACCCATCCCTATGTTAAAAAGACCATTGTTTGTTGGAAGGAGAAATAAAGCCAGAGGAGTTTCCCAAACCCTTTCATTAAGTTGGCCTACAATAAATAATGAAAGACAGCAGTACTACTGTAGCAGAAGAGAGGTTGGCAATAGGAGCACCATAATTTATGCTTGCATTCTTTCCTGCTGGCTCAAAGGCTGGTGGATAAGACTCGGCTATTTGAAAGAGCCCTCAGGAGCCCATAATCCTTATGTGTTTACAATCCCAATGGTTAAAATGGGCTGCAAAAAAATGAACACCATCTGGCACTGAAGAACTAAAGGTTTCTGTATTTCTTTGCTGCCATCTACTGGTCACCCATATTGACTGATTGATTCTCCAAAATTTGAGGCCACCCAACTCCAATAACTCTATACAGTTTAAAGTCTGTAGAGATTCTCAGTCATCCAGGTCCTGGTTGTCCCAAAGGTGCTTTTTCAGGTGGCAACTGGAGTTTCTTGTTTTTCTTTGAAGACGTTTCGCTTCTCATCCAAGAAGTTTCTTCAGCTCTCACAGGATATGGGGAATGGAAAGATCTATATTCCTTGCAGACAGCTGGTCATTTGCTGTCTTTTAGGGGGTCATTGAAGCACTTGGAGGTTTATTCGTGTCCTCAGGGTTCATTCCTACTCTCACACATTCACTGGTAGCGCAGCAGACTAAAGCACTGTTATTAACATCAGCTGCCTGCTATTATTGCAAGTTCAAATCTCACCAGGCTCAAGGTTGACTCAGCCTTCCATCCTTTCTAAGGTAGGTAAAATGATGACCCAGATTATGGGGGCAATAAGCTGACTTTGTATAAATATACAAAAGTATGAAGGCTATTGCTTAACGCATTGTAAGCCACCCTGAGTCTCCAGAGAAGGGCGGCATATAAATCAAATTTTTTTAAAAAAAGAGTGTTCATCCCAAATTGTATAGCTAAAAGCAGGGGTGGGTTCTACTTACCTTTACTACCGGTTCACAGAGATTTGATGATGTCAGGGTCAGTGGGTGGAGCTTCCCAATGGTTTTACTACCGGTTCTATAGAACCAGTGTGAACCGGGGGCAACTCACCCCTGGCTAAAAGGCGTGGGAGTAGGAATGGATTTGAACCAGGAGCACTACTCAGGTGACCCTGACGACACAGATAATCCTCCAAGTGCTTTAACAACCCTCTAAAAGGATGCAAATGACCAGCTGTCTGCAAGGAATATAAATCCTTCCATTCCTCACTATCCTGCCAGAGCTGAAAAAACTTCTTGGATGAGAAGCGAAACATCTTCAAGGAAAATACAAGAAAGTCCAGTTGCCTCCTGAAAAAGCACCTTTTGAGTTTAGAAAGCTTAACATATAAAAACAGTAAAAAAAAGAAGAAGAAAAGAAAAGAAATAACCCTCCAAACAAGACCATCATCTGGAGGGAACAACAGCCAACCCTCTCCCCTACTCTTGGAGATCAAAACAGAACCTACCTCCCCCCCAATCCTTCAAATCAGCCTTAATGCAAGGCCTGGAAAGAACTATAGTTTTCTGCTCCTGAAGAGCACAGAAGGTGAACCTCTATTCAGAGTTAGCATTAAGACTCAGGCATTACTGGCAACATCTGCCCTGTTCTCATTGAAAGATCTCCACCCAGTACATAATGATGATAAAAGGTGGGAGAAAAAAGGAATCATAATATAGACACTAAAGTTAATTGACTGACCACCTGGGCTATAATAAATCTCTATTTTTGCCTTTTCCTCTGGATATATAGTCTACAGAATGACACCTTCTTTGACATTCTGGGCAGAAATCTACCCAGAGACCAATAACATTTAGAAATGCCTTTCACCACTAACTTTGACTTACTGAATTAATCCTTTTCATGGGAACCTTGAAAAGATTTTGTCTCAGCTTTCTAAACAGAAATCGGGACTAAGTGTCATCACCAGTTATCAAATCTCCTATTTTTAAACATGTTTGTTTATGCTCTTTCTCATTGTATTCTTAATCATACTTATTCTCAACAAAACAAGGATGCAAAAATCCAGCACTTCATAAACCTTCATGAATATATTAACTCAAATTTTGAAGACTATTAAGCTAATGCTTTCTTCAACCACAGAGAATCTCAATCCTATGCTTAAATTCCACAAGAAATGTCAAGTTTCTGAAATCATGAGAACATATATAGCAAAAACAAAAATAAAAAACAAAACCCCGTACACAGCTGCCATCCATATATAGGTGCCAGCAATTATTGTACAAAGGAACAGATTTACTGCATTTCAATCCCCGCTGCCTCTTCTTGTGAATAGCAGTAGCAATAGCACTTAGACTTATATACCGCTTCACAGTGCTTTACAGCCCTCTCTAAGCAGTTTACAGAATCAGCCTATTGCCCCCAACAATCTAGGTTCCCCATTTTACCGACCTTGGACGATGGAAGGTTGAGTCAACCTTAAGCCAGTGAGAATCAAACTTTTGGCAGTCAGTAGAATTAGCCTGCAATACTACATTCTAACCATTGATTAATATAGGACAGAAATTAAACGGGACTTTTATCAATGCATTATTCCTAAAAAAATTGAAAAAAGTAAAAAGATTAATCACATTGTCCTTACAATAAATATGTCAAAATTTAACAAGTGAAAGTCATTTATCACAGAAAATGTTACTAAAACATATCCTTCTGGAAGCTCCTACCTTTAAAAATTCTACAACATATTCATTTTTAATTTTACAGTTAATTGTAATCAACTTGGTTTACAAAGATATGTTAACATATCTTTCAATATATCTCCAAAAGAGATCCAGTCTGTAACAGAACCACATTCTCAACAAATGCAGTAAACTAACATATAAAATTCAGCCTACTGTAAGTCTAATTTAGTCATTCTGTAACTATATGAATGAATTTTATTCAGTAATGGCTTTACATTTATATTTTCACTAAATCAGCACCAAATTTACATTTGATAGATTAAGCTTCCAACAACTATAAGAAGTAGATTTATGTTAAGTGTCACAGGAGCTCAATAAAATCTGGCCCGTGTTTTTATATTTAGTTTCTTCTTTTTTTAGTTTCCTTTTTTAAAAGAAAAGGAAGCCTCCGATAAATGCTTGTTGCAGAAGTACTAACGAATCTTAGGATCTAAGTCTGCTAATTTATCTAATTTCACATGATCGCACTGATGATGTTACATAGGTAATGAAACATTTGCAAGCGAACAACAAAAGTCAGAGAATGCCAAGGACTCCACAGTTCAATCCTGGGCTACATATTCAATTCTATTGGTAATTCCTATTTATTTTTGCAGCTCCACCATGGGCTGTATCTCTAGTAATATATTATGAATAATTTAGATTTATTAGGAGTTTTTTCAATTAGCTTTTCACAATTTGCCAATCTTGGGCAACAAAATTCATCCATTTTATTTCTCTTATAGAAGCAAGTATTTTCCAGTACAAACCTTTTTTATAGAAATCTAATTGACAATATTGTTGAGAGGCGGAGAAGGTCAGTTTTAGCCTCAATGACATGACTAGATAATTACTCCTAAGCCAGTTCCAAGTTAAGCTAAAGAAGAAGAGAGCTGACCAGTTTTCACAATATGATCTTCAGGATATACTCACCATTTTCAAGGATAACATCGGGAATTGCTTTGAAAGCCTGAATCTCATTGATACAGACGTTCCATATTGTACAGCTGTTGTGCAGGTTTTTTTTATGCAGTCATTTTGACTATTGGCTCATTCCATTGTTTTCAACTGTGATAATCTGATCAATGGAAAACAGGCCTCCCACCAATTCCTGAGCAGGAAAAAAAAGCAATTTTTTTGATGTATATAATATATACATTTACAACACAAACACAATACATCACAAACCAGGGCTGCAGAACAACATAACTTACGTAGGTAAAACCTGGCTAGATAGAAAAGCATACGAAGCCTACGAAAAAAGAAAAAAGAAATATATACATTTAGTATATACATTTGGGAGTGGGGGGTTGAGAGCTCTCTTGGGGTGGGGGGGTGGGAAGTATTCTGAAATATGACACCAGAGTTTGTGATATTTTTGGTGTCTCAAAGTCTATACATATAAAATCTGTTATAAATATTTCAACCATATCCTATATGGTAGAACTGTGGTGGAACTACCAGCTGAAGGAGAGGAAGTTCCAATGGGGATGGTGGTGGTAACGGTAGTGGCAGTTAAAAGACATTCCAGCATAAAAGTCTATTAAACGGAGAAAATGTTTGAAGTCAAACCCTTAGGTCTATAGCTGACTTTTCCCAAGGGAAGGCAGCGAGTCTGGCAAGATTCTTGTAAACTGGTGATCAACAATAAAGAAACCTATTTGACCAGGGCTGTCAAACTCGTAGCTCAATGGCCGGATGCCTCACATGCTGGCCATGTCTGCGTCTGGTTTAGCAAAGGGGGAAAAAGTCCCGATATGTCACGTGAGGACGCCATGACGACACGAGTTTGACACTCCTGTCTTAGACCAATTTATGAAGCAGTTCTGGTTGTTTGAGCCAGACAAGATGGATCAGAATCTTAATGGAAGTGCAACAGAATTAGATCTTCTCTCCTCAGCATTATCAAAATGAATAGAGTTTTGCTCAACATACTTTTCCAGCAACAAGGTGTGAAAAGTCTAGTCATCTGGACAGGGGAATTGTTTACTTGCTAAAAAACTCTCTTGGTCATATGTAGACTGTAGTAGAGCAGGAGTGAAGGAAGCCTCTGCCCTACCCATTTGGTCGAATACACAGATTGCTCTCCTCTAATTGCAGGAAAATAAGTAAAGCTGTCAGCATCTGCATAGTTTGGTCCTTTATATGCCGACATGGGCTCTTCTATTCACAACTTCCATTATGAAGCTTTCCCTGGCATCAGATGTCTTAAATCCTCTAGAGGGTTTCCTGGCTGAGTGGAAATCTGCAGAATTGACTCTTGCCAGTTCTGTCTTCTGTATCATATTGGCTTACAAGAGGAATTTTGAAGGTGGCTGCTCAACAAAGGGGGAAGGGGTGGTGCTCTGTATAATAAGTGTTAAATAATGCTTTCCACAGAAGTTATAATTACAAAATCAGGGCTAACTAGAATTCTGCTTCATGGGAATTGCAATGTTGCACATGTATAAAGGGTTCCGGCATGGGGATAATTAAGTAGTTTAATATATTTCAAATGACTGTACTTTCTGTTTGGAACTATTGCAAGGCAACGAACCATACCGCAGAATTTATGGGAAGAATGGTAGACGCTACAGTTTTTTTCTGACTGCATGCCATGGGCTTTCTGTAATTAGTTTCAAAAGCCAAAAAGATGCTTAGATATCCTTAAATTAATCAAAGAAAATATCTGGTAGCTGAAGAGAGACAAAACCTTCCTTTCAGGAGCCTGTCATGATTCAAAAGGCAGATGATAGTGGCATGGGATGGGATCACCCAAAGAAGCTGATGTTTTTTTTTCTACAGCATTAACTCTATAAAGTTGTGCTCTGAGCATATCAATCAGTGGTGGGTTACTCACGGTTCGCACCAGTTCTATAGAACCGGTAGTAAAACTGGCAGGAGGCCCCGCCCACTGACCCTGATGTCATGAAAATGCTTCGGTGCATGCATTGCGCAGAAGAGCGTGCACATGGCCCCATTGCAAACGAGTAGTAAACATAAGTAGAACCCACCCCTGATATCAATGAATCAGAAAATGCTGCTAGTCTAGAGATGTGCAATCGAATCATGGCCATGTTTGGTCATGTTTGTAGGTGATTCTCACCAGGTTCAATAGAACACATGCTTTTCTGACTTAGGCTTCCTGATATAGTAAAAAGCACACAATTAGTCCCAGAAACCCCTTTTTTTATTTTAACAGCTGTGAATTCCTTTCAATCACAACACTTGCTGAATCACAAGGAGTTTATAAATAGTCCAACAGAAGTCTGCCACCGTCCTTCGGATAAGGCTGGTAAACACCCACCTTTATCTTCTTTGACACGCTGCCAAAGACCTAATTGGCAATTATCTTAGCAAAGCCACATGGAAACACAAAGTCAAAAATGGAGCTTCAAAGTACAAATCAACACCATCCACAATGTTGCTTCCTGAAAAGGCCCACGTGCCTTTGCTCTTCCTTTATGTCTTATGGAAGAGGCCAATCCTCTCTAAGCCTTACTCCCAAGTCGTCCCTTTTGTTTTAACTGTTCTTGCCTTCTGGCAGTTCTGCGCATGCGTGCACTAGGAACAGGCTCCCCCTGTTCCTCTGCCTCTCTGATGTCTGACTCTGGAGCCTCTGGAGTCCGCACATAACTCCCAGATGGCCCTGGTCCCATCTCTGCTTCTGATGCAGAGCCCTCATCCGAGCCTTCCCCAGACTCCAGGACTGGGCCATGTTCCTCCCCAGCCTCCTCACTGTCCGACTCTGCTGCCAGCTCCACAGGCTGCTGGCAGACCACAACACATGCTAGGTAAGTGCCTACACCAGAAGCTCTTGAGAATCCAATTTAAACAGTAACCGAACTGAACCAATTGTGGGTAATATACTGCATGGTGTCTCATTAATAAGTGAAATATACATACACGTTAACCAGTGTTAAGTGAAACAACTAGCAATTTATATACATCTCCTACACATTACACTGTTCGTAAAACTGGCTCCAGTGATATATGATGTTACCATACTAATGAGTTCTGACTCATGCTTTTATAGAGAGAGTGGTTATGTTATGCTTTCAAGACAGGATGGCTGGTTGCCAGCTAGATCTCTTAATTTTCATAGCAGACTTTTGTAAATTCAAAAAACCTGATCAATTACTTGAAGCTGACTTTGCTGAATAGAGCCACCTGCTAAAGCAGGCATTTCACACATAGATCTATCACCATTTCTTATCTAGGGATTTGTGTCATTGCCCTTAAATAAATGGAAATGAAATTTCTAAAAAGTCCACATCCCTGCTTTCAAAACACTTAATATTCACAGGGAAGAAGGAAGCCACATAGTAGATTTATAACTTAAAAGTTAAAGCTTCTCTATTTTATATCACTTACAAAATTGCATGTCTGGCTGCTATATTGAGAAATGACTATGATTGTTCTCTCTACAGTATCTTACAGAAAATTAGCAATGGCTGTAACCCTACTTAGATCATAAGGTGGCAGGGAAATGAAGTGGGCACACTAAAAGGGAAAGAGTGTTTGGATTTTGCATGTGTTTGTGAGTGTGCACACATACATGTGTCCTCCCAACCCACCAGCATGAAGACA
Source organism: Ptyas mucosa (assembly GCA_012654045.1). Lineage (NCBI taxonomy): Eukaryota > Metazoa > Chordata > Lepidosauria > Squamata > Colubridae > Ptyas > Ptyas mucosa. The sequence continues at coordinate 8,242,034 of WNWU01000041.1, read as the reverse complement.
CTTGGGGCTGACATGTTTTGTTTTTTTTATGAACACTGAAAGATATTGAGGTCCGATGTCATCAGTGTGCTGATGAAATAGTTTCTCTTGACCTCATGCCAAAGTGAGTGACATCTGCAAAGTTCCCATAATTGCATATGGGTTGAGAAAGGACAGGTGTAATATGGACAAGGTTCAATCGGTCAGTAGGCAAACAAATTCAAATATTGGTTTATAATCAGCTCTGGATGAGATAGTCTTCCTCTGAAGGATTATATGAATAGTTTAGGGATGTTTCTGGATCCAGAAACTATTACTTCTGAAAACACAACAAGAACACATTTGCCCTATTGGTAGCTACTGTGCCATCTTCTGTCCCAAGCTAAAGAAAGATGGTTTGGCAACTATGTTCCATACTTAAGCTAATGCCAGTTTAAGATTCCTGCAACAAACCACCAGTAAATAATATTTGAAAATGGCAATCAAACTGATTTCAGCTATCTGCTTTATAAGCATATCTCACCAATCAAATGCACTGGCTTTTATTTATTTATTTTTCAAGTCAAACTTGACCTCCATATGAACAAATCCATACCGTTATCTAGACAGTATTTTAAGAAATGGTTTGCCACAGCCTTCTTCCTTAGGCTGAAACAATGTGATTGGCTGAAAGCCATCCATCAGGCTTTTATGTCTAAGATAAGATTAAAACTCAGGTGGCCTTATCCCAGTGTTGGCGAACCTATGGCACACGTGCCGGAAGTGGCACGCAGAGCCATTTTTCCGGGCACGCGAGCTGTTCCCCAACTCACCTGCAGCTGTGCATGCCCGTGCCCCCCAGTAGTGTTCGGGCCTCCGGTATGCATGTGCACAATTCAGGGGACCCAGCTGGTCTTTGGAGCTCTCTGCGCAAGCGTGCGCATTTGCGCACGCACCCTGGAGTACTGGTGCGCAGCGCGTGCTTGCGCAGATGGCATTCATGCAGGTGCATTGCATGTGCAAAAGCCACACACATGCGCAGATGGTGCGATTTTGCATGCAGCGCATGGTGGGGCACACATGCCAAAGCTGTGCGCATGCGCAGATGGTTTGGTGCGTGCAGCACATGGTGAGTGTGTGTGTGAAAGCTGTGTGCATGTGCAGATGGTGCAGTTATGCATGCAGTGCATGGGGAGGAGCCCTGTGTTAGCATGATGGCACGCATGCACGCATAGAGCGCAAAGCATGGACCTGTTTGGCACTCGGTGAGTAAAAGGTTCGCCACCACTGCCTTATCCAGTATTTTAGCCACTGGAGTAAACTGGCCCTCAACAATATATTACTGGCCAGAATTCAAGATGCTGTTTCTTCTCTCAGAAAGATTAAATGATAGTAACCAAGATGTGTGAAAGTCTATGACCAATTTGCTGATGGTAATTTTTGCTTTACAGCAACTTCAGCATATGCTCATAACAAGAGTAAGAATATAGAACAGTCATTACCTTTTAGCTACATGCCTACTAGGGATGACTGTCTTCTCCTTTGTTGAATTTTAAATTTTGTTTTACTTATTTTAAGTGTGCTAGTGTTTAAAAAACTTTTTAAAAAACCAATTTAGTTTTGTTCCATGTTTTACATTTCTGATGGTATTTTGGTATGAAGCGTGCAAAACATAGGTAGCCATGCACTGAAAATGCAGGTCAAGAAATTGATACCACACGGGTTATGGAATGCTATTTTTTTTATTGTAGGAAATGTTGACACAATCTTGAAAGCTTGTCCAAAATATTTACTATCCCTTTTTAAGGATCATAAATTTAAGATGGATATATTCTCTTTCTGTTACTGTCTGTTTTCCCAAACTGTTTTATCTCTCCTACCTTCTTCTTAAAGCCAGAGCTGAATTCTTCCACAACCAGCAGGCAACTTGCAAGAAAAATAGATGATCTATTGAATTGTTTTCAAAACATCTTTGACAACCTGAAAACAAATCTCCATTAGAAAATGTCCGATCAGTTCTCACCCATGGAAAAGTTAGTTTTGAATCTGTTACCAAGAAAGTATGACCCATTTCATACTTCAAGGGGGAAGTCTTTTCAGATTTTTTAACAAATCTGAGGAGCTGAGTTGACACACTGATAGATCAAAAGAATTGATCTATTTAACATTTCTTCCAGAGTGAAGCCAAAGAAGTCAGGCAGGCAAATAGAAATTGTTCTTTCTTGCATGCCCCTGATGTTTCTAACGTTCTTAAAAACAATTTGAAATTAATTCTTTTGGTCAATTTTTCTGGAGACAATCAGAAATATGTCTTGATCAATCCCGATCTCATCAATAGCAAGGTAAAGATTTTGGAGGGGATTGTTCTGTTCTGTTTAGTTTTGTTGGTCTGCCATTTAGAAGGCAACTGGTTGTGTTTTTTAGTTATGTTTATGCTTGCACATAGGATTGGTTACCGCATGCAAAAAAAGAAAAGATTGCAGTGCTTCTTAACTACATGACCAACAGGTCAACCATACTAATGATCAATAAATAGCAATAGCACTTAGACTTACATACCGCTTCACGGTGCTTTACAGCCCTCTCTATTTACAGAGTCAGCATATTGCCTCCAACAATCTGGGTCCTCATTTTACCCACCTCAGAAGGATGGAAGGCTGAGTCAACCTTGAGCCTGGTGAGATCTGAACTGCGAAATTGCAGGCAGCCGGCAGGCAGCACAAGTAGCCTACAGTACTGCACTCTAACTTCTGTGCCACTACGGCTCATAAATCAACCAAACTAATATTGTATTGGTAGTCTTTTCATGTATACGTTTATATAGGGCACAACAGTATTCACAGTATAAGCACACACACAATCCTTTGCATTGCTTGCTTGTGAAATAATGCAGAACACAATATTCAGCATCTATCCACTCACATCAGTTCTAACTTCATCACAGCAGAGATTTTTTTTTTCCTAAAAACAATCGATAACTCACAAGACAGATTGATCCATGGAGCTTCTTCTATTTGGTCATGGGCTTACCTGCTTGTTGTCTTCTGAAAATCTTACTTCCGCACCACTCTGTCCACTATAAACTTTTAGCAGCAGAGAAAGGGTTAGTCTTTCTTTTTCTATTGGGTAGACAAACAAAAAGTTTGAGAAAAAAGTGTGGATTGCAAAAAACCCAATCATATGCCACAGTTTCAATATGGGGGGAAAAAAATTCTACTTTTTATTATTTTATAATAATAGCCAAATAAATACATTTCCAGATTCCGTATCCTAAATAAAGAATATATATTGTGTTTACCCCAGCAGAAGACAACACTTAATTTAAAATAATTTCATGCTGTCTTCACCAAAAGGAATATTAGGTAGAAAAGCGTATCTCCCTGTATTAACATATTCCCAGCAAATCTAAGACACTCTCCCATTCCACCTGATCGATATGCCTATGTGTGCCTAATAGCTTACAGCCGAAGAAGCATGATATCAACCCTTATCAGGAACATTTCCTGATAAGAGTTGGTATCGTGCCTCTTCCACTATAAGCTATTATAATAAAAATTTCCTGAGGCACTTTGGTGCAAACAGCATATTTTTTTAAGAAAAAAAAATAACTGAATGCATAATATCAATGTTGCTAGAGATATTTGGAGGAACTTCTGATAACAGGAAATCTTGACTAGCTGTAGTTTTTGGAAGCTTCTGCATTTAAGCAAAATAAGAAAAGAGCTGTTGAAGTTTAAGGATGTTAATATTGGGGGGGGGGGCGGATTTGTACACTCTTGGAGATACTTTGTTGTGGGCTGTAGCTAAGGCTATCACCATGATACAGGTTAACCATGCTGTAGAAAGCCTTTGGCTAGTGTTACATTTTTTATGTGAGACTCCATATTCTTGCTGTACTTAAATACCAAATATTTCTCCAGCAGAAGTTGCAATTTTAGATAGCAGCAGAAACCTAATCACAGAGATCCCTAGGGGACAGTATATGCCAACTCATTGAACATCTTTAATATTTGAGAACATCTTTTTTATTATTTAAGACTGACCCTAAGGAATAAGCTAGCCCTAGGAAAGTTAGAATATGGCCAAAAGCATCTAAGGCAGAACTAGTTTATTTCCAACCAGAATTTCTCAAGATAACCAGAATGAGGAGAAAAGCACCTTGATTCTTTCCATTCTTGCTTCTCTACTGCAGGTATCTACCAGTCCTAGACAAACTGTTGGCCATGGCAGAGCAAGAATTGGTTGATATTGAGTTTTTACCACCAGGAAGGTACCAAAAAGATATTGATGACCTTGGGTACTACGTACCCTGGCATGTTGGGAAAGTGTCTATAGAGGTACCATTTGGGGTAGCAAATTATCTTCAGTCACTCCCGAAAACTGTCCTAGATGTCTTCTTGCAGCTCAATCAGGAGGAAATGGAGGCGGGTCTCTTAAATTTGATGGGATATGGATGAAACTCATGATATATGAGTTTTTGTGTTGTAAGCCATCCAGAGTCGCTGGATGCTAGATGGGTGGCAAAGAAGTTGTATAAATAATTTAAAAAATATATGAAAGGGTTAAACAATATTCTTTCTCTTTGGATTCTTTCTGGAATTACCTGCAATGCAATATTAACTTCATTAAAGCAATATAATATTTGGTGCTTGATTGTGGCTCTTGAATGACATCTGTTGAATGACATCCAGTGAATAATATCCAGTGAATGAAAAAAATTGGAAACGTGTGCTACTAAGGCATATTCCTATACCATAATTTATATATGTTTCTTCTATGCCAGAATCAATACGTGTTTGATGATTGGGGTATGATTTTTTAAATAATTAAAGTAGAACTGGTGTTCCACCGCTGAGGTATGACCATTCTCCACTCCTGGGTCAGCTAACCATCCTTACACTGGTGAAAAATTATATTCACGTGAAATTTGCTAATGACATTATCAGTTTTTATCTTGCATCTATTGCCTCTGTTCTGATTTGTCACCACAATCCTAATTTTGTATGGTTGTGGTATGGCAAGTAAAATGCTTCTTGATTCCTCAAGTTTTGCTCTTTTTCTGAATGTTCTAATGAGTAGAAAAACATTCCCTAATCAGAGTATAGGAGGAATGGGGCATATGTCTAACTGCAGGATTCTGCACATTCACTCTAGGTTCATTTCTATAATTCTCTTTTTACAGCTGTCAAAACCTGAGAATCTACAGCAACATTTTGAATCACAAAGTGAGCTGAATCTTAGCTTGTCCTCGACATTTCCTTTCTTTAAATTGGTAGTGCATGCCAATCTCCAGAATCCTTCAACCTTAGTTTAGGAGACAATAGGGAATGGGATTTCAATAATCCACTGTTTTTCTATTTTAGCCTTGTACCAAAAGTGTACAGGAGGCAACTGGACTTTCTTGTTTTTCTTTGAAGTTGTTTCGCTTCTCATCCAAGAAGCTTCTTCAGCTCTGACAGGATAGTGAGGAATAGAAGGATTTATATTCCTTGCAGACAACTGGTCATTTGCATCCTTTTAGATGATCCTTGAAGCACTTGGAGGTTTATCTATGTCCTCAGGGTCACCTGAGTAGTGCTACTGGTTCCTGTAGTCTGTAATTTCCATTCCCCACCATCCATTCAGAAGCTTCTTGGATGAGAAGTGAAATGTCTTCAAAGAAAAACAAGAAAGTCCAGTTGCCTCCTGAAAAAGCACCTTTGGGACAACTAGGACCTGGATGACTGAGAATCTCTACAGACTTTTAGCCTTGTAATAAACTAGTTAGAGCCATAGGTTATTGCTAGTCCAGAAGTCTAATACAGTCCTGAAGGCAGCTGGCATGGATCAACAGAGCTCTTTATGGAGAAAACAACAAAATGCTGGCAATGGAGGATGTCCACTTCAGCCTGAAATGATCAGGAAGTGCCTCTCTGACCTCATCTATTTCCTTGTTACCTGCCTTCACTTCCCATATAAGGGATGAATAAGAAATTTTATATTTCTTGTAGCTGCCATTCGATACTATAAGCTTCAGGCAGAGAGTACCAATTTCACAGTGGTACAGTTAAATCACAGACTGGCTGTGAGGAAAAGGTAAGCTATGCAGGCACCGAAGGAAAAGAATTTGCCATGGCATGTTTGTGATGTGGTTAGGTGCCAATAGGGACACGCACAAGTCTTCAGGATGTACGCTGTTCTTTTAAACAAACTGTTGTTGCTGATGTCTATTCTTTTTTAAAAAAGTATACATGTCTAAATAGAATAAAGAGTGGTACATATAGCTATTTTAATAACATGATGCCTTTTATTAGTATATGAATGTGTGTTGATACATACACAATATCTGCTTTATTTAATTTTACTAGGTAGCAGGCAATACACATTTTTGGATCTACTTTCCTTTCTTTATAATATAATTATTGTAATTAAAAATAAACTGCACAATAACACTATGATTTTAATTATAATTAGATTATTAAGGAAGCAAGCATTACACACGCATAGAACTATGTAGTATATATACATACACATACACATATATAAAACAATGTTATTAAATATTACAGTTACAGCAATAAAAGCTAATAAAACAAATAAAAGAAAAAGGAATAAAGGTGCAGAAAAGACAGAAACAGAAAAGAAAGAAAAAATAAGAATATACTTCATCGCAAGTATAAATAATTTTAGTAACTTTTTACTGCCTCTTAAACTATAACAAATGATATCTTCTTTGCATATTCCATTTTGTAGCTATAAACAAACCCATAAAGGCTCAATATTTCAGTCCTGATATCATATACAGTATCTGATATCGACCCTTTAAGGGTTATCAGAGATAACAACATATCTATATTAACCTTGATCAAATAAGCACACTTTATATTCCTTCCTTTTACTTCCAACAAACTTGATCTTTAATCCATTCAAATAATGTCATAGAATTTGATATATTTTGCATCTTTTGTAAATCCAATATAAGAAAATTATTCAGGTCATTCTTGGTTTCTTGTTTGTATATATCCCTTCTAATTGTTAAGACATCACCTAGTTTCTTTTGCAGGTCCGGTATAACTTTCCCCCCAAATCATTCTTTTAGATTCTTTTAAATTCCACTTTCAAATCACTCTCAATCTTGTTAGGTAAAACATGTTGCTTTTCCATTAACATTTTCTAAACACAGATTAGTTTATCTATAGAGGCAGACACTATTAAAATTAACTTTGGAATCCATTGTTCAAAAATACTCTTCAATATGTCCAATGTTAAAATATTTTGCTTCATTCTATAATTGTAAGCTGACTTTCATCATTCTTCCTCATTAATTATAATTTTTAGTTTCCTCTGGTTCACTCTAATGTCTGATTTTTTAATTTTTATTTTATTATTTTTTTTAAAGAATTCAAAACAAAAGATTTCCCCATGGGAAGGATTCTTTATAATTAATTCCAAAATCTTACTTCAAATTCATGTAGATCCTTAATCTGTTTGTAACTTTTTAAAATTAAAGTTTTAATCACCATCTTGCTGTTTTGTTTTGTTTTTTTTAAAAAAACCAATTCCTTAAACTTGTATTTAAAACTTTTGTCACTAAGGATTGAAGGAAACTCACCTGGTGTTGGAAAAAAAAGTTGACCAAGGGTTCATAATAGCTGAAAAGCAGTTACAAGCAATTTCCAAAGGTGATTAGAAAAGTATGCAAAAAATATGCAAAAGTATGATTCTTTATAATTAATTCCAAAATCTTATTTCAAATTCATGTAGACTCTTAATCTGTTTGTAACTTTCTAAAGTTAAAGTTTTAATCACCATTTTGTTGTTTATTGAAAAAAGCCCAATTCCTTAAACTTGTATTTAAAACTTCTGTCACTAAGGATTGAAGGAAACCCACCTAGTGCTGAAAAAAATGTTGACCAAGGGCCCATAATAGCTAAAAAGCAGTTACAAGCAATTTCCAAAAGTGATTAGAAAAGTATGCAAACCCAGGCTCCTCCTAAAGGCGCTGAGTGCCGTTTGAGCAAGACAATTATTCCTTTATCTCCTAAACTCAGGAGCCTGAGTGGCGTAGCAGGCTAATGCCTCCTACTAAGACAGCATTTAACATCCAGCTGCCTGCAATTACTGTGAGTTCGAATCTCACCAGGCTCAAGGTTGACTCAGCCTTCCATCCTTTCTAAGGTGGGTAAAATGAGGACCCAGTTTGTGGGGGCAATAAGATGACTTTGTATAAAATATACAAAAGTATGAAGGATATTGCTTAACGCATTGTAAGCCGCCCTGAGTTTCCGGAGAAGGGTGGCATATAAATAAGAATTAAAAAAATAAAAAAAATAAAATAAACCCGTGATGGTGAACCTATGGCATGCGGGCCAGAGGTGGCACGCAGCGCCCTCTCTGATGGCACACAAGCTGTCATCCCAGTTCAGCTCTGCTGCATATGTGCACATACTTCCTGCCAGCCAGCTGGTCTTCGGGCCTCTGCTGCGCATGCGCGGGGCATAGGGTGCATGCAGTGGAACTGTGCATGCATGCACGGGGATGGGGCACATGTGGGTGGCCACATGCACATGTGCAGGGGTGTGTGGCACGCAGGGGAGCATGTGCACATGTCCAGGGATGGGGCACATGCACAGGGCCGCTCACGCATTGCATTTTGGGGGTTTGAGTGTGCTCACATTCGCTCATGCATGGACCTAGAACTCTAGGTCACTGTCCTAGACCTAGAGTTCTAATCCTGCTGGAGATTGTTGTCTTGAAGTGTCTCATGAGGAGCAGCCATCTGGAGCACTTGGAGGCAATCTCAAATCCTTTTCTTTCCAGAGAGGAATTCTCAAAAAGTTGGTCTACTTTCTGGCTCTTCATTTTGTTGCAATTGTCAGTTCTGCTTTTCACAGAACTGTCTTCAGTCTACCATTTCTTCCTCAGAAGTCGAAAACGTCTTTGCCTTATCCTGAAATGCAGGAAGTTTCAATACATATTTTTCTGTAATATTGGAAATTCAGAGCCCCTGCATTTAGACAGGACAAATGCAGAAAAGGCCACATAATTTATGAATCATCAGCATTCTTGCTTTTACTGAAAGTGGAGCAATACCAACTTTGGTTAAATAATTAAAAGGCTTGCAATAGTTTGGACAAGCAATGTCAAAGATGCCCACAGGGCCTGATCAATTTAGCTTATTATTATTATTATTATTATTATTATTATTATTATTATTATTATTATT
>WNWU01000041.1:8186936-8227572 GCA_012654045.1 Ptyas mucosa | reverse complement strand
TAGAATAGAATAGAATAGAATAGAATAGAATAGAATAGAATAGAATAACAGAGTTGGAGGTCTTCTAGTCCAACACCCTGCTTTGGCAAGAAACCATATACCATTTCAGACAAATGGCTGTCCAATCTCTTCTTAAAAATGTCCAGTGTTGAAGCATTCACAGCTCCCGGAGGCAAGATGTTCCACTGATTAATTGTTCTAACTGTCAGGAAATTTCTCCTTAGTTCTAAGTTGCTTCTCTCCTTGATTAGTTTCCAGCCATTGCTTCTTGTCCTGCCCTCAGGTGCTTTGGAGAATAGCTTGATTCCCACTTCTTTCTGGCAGCCCCTGAGATATTGGAACACTGCTATCATGTCACCTCTAGTCCTTCTTTTCATTAAACTAGACATACCCAATTCCAGCAACCGTTCTTTATGTGTTTTAGCCTCCAGTCCGATAATCATCTTTGTGCTTTTCTCTGCATTCTTTCTAGAGTCTCAACATCTATTTTACATCATGGTGACCAAAACTGGATGTATTTAAATTATGTATATAAAAGGATAAAAATTATGTATCATTGACTTTCTTGGAAAATAAGAAACAGAGAAAAATGAATTGGTGATTATAGAAAGAAGGGAGTTACGTTGTAACCATAAAGTAAAATGTAAATTTATGGTTGTACTTGTAACTTCTGTGAAGAAGTTTGGAAGCTACTTCTCTGTATCTTTTCTCTATTTCTCTTTTATTCTTTTCCTCTTTTCCTCTTTTGCACTTTTGCACTTTTCAGTTTTTGTTTAATTCTTTTAATTTCTTTCTTCTTCCTTTCTTTCTCTCATTTTATATAGTTCATATTAGTTTTTAATCTTCTTTTGTAAAAAATCTTTTTAAAAATTATACAAAAAGGACTCAGATGTGGTGAATGATTTATTATCTTGAGTATTTAAATTCAGCAGAAAAACAGTGTGTAAACCAACTGCTCAATTCTTTTTTAAGGCATTTTGAAAGTTTCAGTTTAGTCCATAGTATAGCAGTCCAGTTACCAATGGTGTTTCTCACTGTAAGTACATCACACCTGTCCCCTAGACCTTGCACTGGCTTCCTATTAGCTTCTGAGTGGCTTGGCATCAAAATACTTGTAGAATTGCTTCCTCAAACCTGAATCAAGTGTTCTAACTTGTGTTAACCTAGGACAGTCATGGCTAACCTTTTTGCCATCGCATGCCAAAAGCAAGGGGAGCATGAGGAGGTCTCATGCATGTGTGCCCACACCCATAATTCAATGCCCCGCATGCCCCACCCACTCCCTGCGTATGCGCATGCAACCCTCCCATGCTCTCCCCGCTTTTGGCATGCAATGGCAAAAAAAGTTACTGGTGGGCCCAGAAGGCCTATTTTTCGCCCTCCCCAGGCTCCAGAGGTTTTCTTGGAGCCTGGGGAGTGCGAAAACAGCGTCCCCACCCCCTGAGGCCCTCAGGAGGCCGGAAATGGCCCGTTTCCCAACTTCCGGTGGGCCCAGAAGGCCCGAAAATCAGCTGGCCGGCATGCCATGCACATTGGACCTGAGCTAGAGCAATGCTCATGTGCCCACAGATATGGCTCCGCTCATGCCATAGGTTAGCCATCACGGACTTAGGAGCAACTGTTTCCATGAAATATGTAGGGTAGATCTTCATAGTGTTGGAATTCTACACTATTGAATAGCTTCCCCTTCAAAATTAGGCTAGCGGCTAGCTTTCAAAGTTTTCGCTTTCTAGAAATTTTTCAAAATGACTTATGCCAGAAGGCTTTGTTGAATGACAGGATGACTGTGATTGTTTGATTTTATTTTTGGTTATGGATTTGTAATTTTATTTTTCTTAGTCTTATCATTAATGTTTTAATTTCTGAATGCCTTGTTGTACTTTTTAATTACTACAACCATCAACCACCTGATTGATTGAAGCGGATATAAATTATTATAAAATAAAACCAAAAGAATATACAAGGAAGAAGGTACAGTATAAATTATTAAAAAGCAAAACAAATAAAAAATGTAATACTGTATTTAACTTTTCAATTACACTTTATTATCCATTGTTAGCAAAGAAGGCAATGCTCTTCCAATTAATTATCATAAAATGCCTGCAGTTATCCAAATCAAGTGTGAAAAGTCCAGATGTATTCATCAAAGCATAAATCCTCAACTCCTACTCTCACATATTTTTCCTCCCTCACAATTCATATCATCTGCATAGCTGAAAGATACTTGTAACTTACAATGAATATATCACATGGAATTCTGTTAGACTTCACATTACTCCAGATTAAGGCATTTGAGAGTATTTATTTATTTATTTGTTTGTTTGTTTGTTTATTTATTTATTTATGTGTTTGTTTGTTTATTTATTTTATTTCTCAAACATGTATAAGATAACAGATATAAATATAAACATGATTATGAATACAGAAAATGGATAAGAATAAATGGGGACAGTATGAAAAGGATGGTAGGACAGATCTCTTAGGAATGGGGTGAGGTCAACAGTTTGGAGTGGTTTACCTTAAGTTTGTATCTATTGTGTGCTTGTGTATTATTGTGGTTGAAGCTGAAGTAGTCATTGATAGTATGATAGATACCAGCAGGGGTGAAATCCAGCAGGGTCTGACAGGTTCTGGAGAACCGGTAACGGAAATTTTGAGCAGTTCGGAGAACCAGTAGCAGAAATTTTGAGTAGTTTGGAGAACTGGCAAATATCACCTCTGGCTGGCCCCAGGAGTGGGGAGGGAATGGGGATTTTGCAGTATCCTTCCCCCAGGAGTGGGGAGGGAATGGGGATTTTGCAGTATCTTTCCCCCAGGAGTGGGGTGGGAATGGAGATTTTGCAATATCCTTGCCCTGGAGTGGGGTGGGAATGGAGATTTGTAGTATCCTTCCCCTGCCACACCCACCAAGCCACACCCACCAAGCTACACCACGCCCACTAAGCCACACCCACATAACCAGTAGTAAAAAAAAATGGATTTCACGACTGGATACCAGTCAGGAGTAACTCAACAATTAAGCAGAACAGTAGAACCAGTTTCAATAGCAGATGCTATCACATGCTGGCTGGGGAATTCTGGGAGCTGGAGTCCACATATCATAAAGTTGCCAAGGTTGACAAATATTGTCCTACAGGATAGCAGTGGCAGTTCCCAAATGGAACTTGTATTATTTTAACTACCTCCCCTGATCAGGAGAAAGCTCTACATGCCACCCGACTGTTCTGACCCTGCTGTACTCACCTGTGGTGAAAGGTATTGAACTAATAGTCAGTGTTAGCCTACTCAGTTTCGGTGTCTTGGCTGAGAAAGTAATACTGTTCTCAACTGGAAATAATAACTCGCCTTTCATCTCTGACATCTATAGCTGCATTTATTTTCCATGCAAAGAGAATTTCTGAATAGATTTTTTTTCACGTTTAATTGTCTATCCATTTTTCATCACAAAACTGTGTTACAGCAAAGACATTTTCCAGACAATGAAAAGATAATGAGTAATAAAAAGAATATTATAAATATATTTTAGCCCTTGAACTGACAGGTCATAATCATGAACACAAGCTGGCTTTTCTTATTAGTGACATGAGAAAAATACTTTTCTCCTTCTTGGTTTTCCCCTTTTTACAGTAAGAGCAGAATAGAGATACAACTTATTGTTCATTACATAACCACTATATACGTAATCTGCAAATACTGCTTGCCATAACCCTTTCATTTTTATAAAATCCTAAATATGTTCCTCCGTGCACATTTACTCTCCATCCTAGAATTTGCAGGTCTTATAATGTGCAGGGATTCTGGAAGTGCACTTAAACTAGAGGCTTAAGTTATTTATTTATAGGCTTATTTTCTATACCAAGTTCAAAAAAGGTCCTAACTGCTCTGAAAAGGCACTATTGACAAATACTTTAAAAGAACTGAATGCTCTCTATGTTTGTGGACTGCATTCTTCATTTTCAACTTCAATTTTGTCTTTCTTTCAACATGTTGAATTCCTACAGTGCATTAACCTGACAACTGAATGACAGTTTCTGAATTACTCCAGTTTCCTCACTTTGAACAATCCATAAATCTACACTGACTGGGTTCATGCATCCCACTGAACTACAGACTATCTGACCAGATTTTACCTTAATCGTTTGTTGAGGGTAGTTCTTAGCTTTACATCTCTTTCATAGCAAGTCAGAGAAGGACATTCAGTTGCCAAGTTCAAGAAAAATAAATACATTAAATAAACACACATGAAAATGAATATATTAAAGAAATAGACATGAAAATAAATTTATTAAAGAAATAAATGAGAGATCCATCTCCTTTTACTGTAACCACATCTTAGATTGAAGATTTCAGCCCTAATTGAACAGTCCTAGGGAACCTCGGAATGCTATCAGAATATGCCTTTTAGAGAAAATTAAAAAAGCATTGCATATATCTTATGACACATCAAAGACTCACACGTTATTATATAATCTTGTCTGCATCACAGTCCACTTAATCTAATGCACAGGGGCACTGAAGTGTTATTAAAAGCTTATGTTATAATACATAAATCTGTGAATTTTGATCCTGACACTATTGACATTGCTGCAAATATCACAGCTATCCTTCAGGAAACTGAGAAAATAATTGTGACAAATAGCGATCACAACAGCAGGATTTTCTTTCTTTCCTTTTTTTCCAAATTTCCAGATTCTTAAGAGGTTTTTTTCAGTGAGAGAATAAAGTGGAGTTCAGTCTTGTTTGATGAACAACTGATGTTTTGTATTTTGCACTTGCCCACTTTGATATTTTGCCTCACACTGTTGTCAACCTTTCCTTCAGGACACATTGAATAAATCTTAAGGACTTCTGTCAAGATGCATTTGAAAGACCAGTTGTTTTCTGCTTTGTCAATCAGGAGAAACAAAATCCGGTAAGTGATTAATTGTAGTGTTAGATTGTTAAACATGATTGCTCTGTTTCACAAGAAGAGTCTCCTTTGTGTTCATGAGTCAAAATAAACAACAGATAGTGATTGCGAATTTGGATGGAGAAAGCTAAAGAAACTGAAGCAGCAGAAGCGACGTTTGTACTTGGGGGCACTTGGAAGCAATATGTCTACAAATCTTTCAAGTTTAAAGGCAATATTTCTCTAGGTTGCTTCAGCTATTGCAGAAATCAGGAAGCTATGAGGTTTACATGCAGGACTCTGTCAACCCAAACATCTGCTGCCAGCCAGCCTCACCTTCTCTTCACCTACTGTGTGCTTAAACAAATGTCCCTTACCTATTGTGGGAAGCCACCACCCCTGCCAAAGAAGGAAATATTTTGAGGAATATTATAGAATATTATATTTCCCTAAATGAGAAATGGAGAGATATGTTTTTTTAGAGGCAGAAAGCAGACCCACTCTTAATAGCCGGCCCTCCCCCCATTAAGATGGGCTAGCCTATCTACAAAACAAAAGACCTTCAGGTCCAGGATGATAGGATTAAGAAGAACAGGACATGATCCTTCAGGACATAATTGGATTAACCTACTACCATTTAGCAGAAGACACAGAGCTCATTACATTGCATCATCTCAGAGCAGTCCAAACTTCAACCAAACACAGGAGCTCAGACAAACTCCTACGATTTGTACTTTGCCTATAGAGCCAGCTATGACCCCTACATAACCTCTACATGGCCCCACGGGAGTCTGACAACAGCCAATAGAATACATGTTCTTGCACAGCAACAGGAAGCTCAAATGCAAAGCCCAAGAGAAGGTATAACCCTCCCCATCAACTCTATGTGGTCAGCTGCACCAGAACTATGTGCTTGGTGGTTCTGTTCATCATTAAACAATCTTTCCAATCATCCTTCATGTTTCCAGTGCCTTTCTCCCAGCTGGGAACTAAACCAGATGGATATTTCTTCCAACACTATCTTTAAAGATAAAAAAGACAAAGTATAGTTGTGACAGCCCCCTGTGTTTCTATGCTCACTGTGATGGCATTTCTCTGCCCTGCTCCCTAGGCTCACAAATGCTGATGGTAGCATGCCAGGACCACCACATCTGGGTTATGATACATGTCAGGGCATACTTTGACGCAAAATGAAAGCTGAACAAACTGAATTCTTCATCAGTGAAAGCGTGATCACCCCTCCCAGCGTTAGGAAGGACAAATAGGACTGTCCTGAGAATTGGTGGTCCTATCGCTATTAATGTTGTCTCCTGAATCATCAAAATGGAGGAGGTTGTAGTATTGCTTGACCGGTGGAGATGGGTTAAGCCCATTCTTTGATAGAATGGACCCCATGTCTGAATGTATCTTTGCTGAATAATAAAAAGAAAGATAGAAACCATTGACAAACTCTCCCAAGAATACCAGACTGAGTTGATAACATGTGACAAGCACCAGATCACTGACTCAAACACTAAGGAGGCACAGTATATGTCAAGCTGCCCAAAGGAGCTTTGTGAACTGAGTTTGCTGAAGGAAATGGCTGATGTCTACTCTTTAAAATTCCTGCATCCCATGTATTGTCTTGGAATATTAATAAGCCTGAAGGCTTGTCCTTTGACATGTACTAGACTCTCATATAGCTGTATCACTTTTTTTTCTCTTTTAGTCTTAACTAAAAAAAAACCAAATATACAAATGAGTTGTTATGCAAAATCACAGCCTCCATATCACTCTATTTATAGGATTAGCTATTAATTCACACAGTCCCCAGAGGCATTCTTATAACATTTTTTAAAAAAAAGCATTCTACAAATGAATTATTTGTAAATTATCCTACCTGTACAGAAATAAGAACGATAACCAGGTTTGCCAGACAGCATCATGGGTGTGTTGAGAAAGAACCTCACTGAATTGGTTTCTTGTTATGGATGGGTTTTTTTGTTGTTGTTGTTTTTTTTAAATTTGATTTATATGCCGCCCTTCTCCGGAGACTCAGGGCGGCTTACAATGCGTTAAGCAATAGCCTTCATACTTTTGTATATTTATACAAAGTCAGCTTATTGCCCCCACAAACTGGGTCCTCAATTTACCTACCTTAGAAAGGATGGAAGGCTGAGTCAACCTTGAGCCTTGGTGAGATTCGAACCTGCAATAATTGCAGGCAGCTGATGTTAACAACAGAGCTTTAGACCACTGTACTATCCAAGGCTCTTTTTTGTGGCAGGTTGTGCCCAAGTGTCCTCTCAAAATTGAAAATTATCCTCCCATCCCCCAAAAATTGCCTGCCCTACTGTATAATAATTGAAATGAGTTTATGCAATCTGCAATCACAACTTCCTGTTAATTTAACATAATTTAACACCAGAGTACTAATATTATCATCCACATTCCAATCTGGAGGCCTGTTGGCAAATGTATAGCATGACAAAACTCCAGGGTGGAATCTAGATAAAGCAAATTTTGTTACCATCCCTAATTATGCCCCGCTTTATGTGCTTTCATAAATCTGGGCCTTTAGAATCTAATGGGATTTCTTCATTGAGCTAAAACGAAACCCCCACTCAAATGTTTGCATTAAATGAAATTAAACTTCTTTAGGAAAAAATTCGATTTATATAATAGCTTTCTGCTACTGTTATGCTCTCTTTCCATAAAGTGTTCTTTAATTGGGCTTGCTGCTTATCCTTTAGAAATGGAACAGTGGATAAAACAGGCAACAATTTTAGTGGAGTAAACAAGCGGGAGGAACCAAATACTTAATACAATCTCTTCCAAGGGATTGATTGATACTTTGTCATTTCACTTTAGCAGGTGAGCAGACATCCCAGTCAGTGGTGAAATCCAAATTTTTTTACTACCAGTTCTGTGGGCGTGGCTTGGTGGGCGTGACAGGGGAAGGATACTACAAAATCTCCATTCCCATCCCACTCCAGGGGAAGGATACTGCAAAATCCCTGTTCCCTCCCCACTCCTGGGGGAAGGATATTGCAAAATCTCCATTCCCACCCCACTCTGGGGCCAGCTAGAGGTGGTATTTGCCGGTTCTCCGAACTGCTCAAAATTTCCACTATCAGTTCTCCAGAACCTGTCAGAACCTGCTGGATTTCACCCTTGATCCCAGTCCAATCAAGGCATGAGTATTAAGTTAAGACAATGTGTCCTAGGGACCAAATATTCTGAGGAATTCTAGCAAAATCTTCTTCGTAACAGCAAACCCTGAGCTATTGCAAACCCTGATCCTGCAACAGTCAACCATTACTACAGCATGAATGGTCTTCTGGGGTGAAGGGCTTCCATGTTACCAAATCAGCAATTGGATGGTAAAGGTAGTCCTCAATTTACAACTACAATTGAGATCAAAATTTCTGTTGCTAAATGAGATATTTGTTAAGGGAGTTTTGCCACATTTTGCAACTTTTTTTGCTGTAGTTGTTAAGCGAATCACTGCAGTTGTTAAATTAGTAACATGGCTGTTAAGTGAATCTGGCCTCCCCATTGATTTTGCTTGTCAGAAGGTTGCACAAGATAATCACATGGCCCCAGGACACTGCAATTGTCATAACTAGGAGTCAGTTGCCAAGTATCTGAATTTTTGTAATGTGACCCTGGGGGTGTTGCGACAGTTGTAAGTGTGAAAAACGGTCATAAGTCACTTTTTCCAGTGTCATTGTAACATTGAATGGTCATTAAGCAAACTGTTGTAAGTCATTCCTGGCTACTCCATGCAGGAAATAAATATATAGTAATTGGACTAGTGAGTAGAAATTTATTTGGCCAATTCACTATTGTAGCCATCTCCTACAAATTTCTGCTTCCTAATTCTCTTTTTGAGCAAGCACTGGAATATTTTTCTGGCTGGGTCCAGAATTGCCCTGGGGCTACTTTGTCTTTTTTATTGACTCCTGAGCCCATTAAAGATATCCGCCTCTGATCTTTCTTTTATTTCCAAAAGAGGAAACATCACAATAGGATCCTAAGAATGCTAGATCCTAAAATGATTGTATAAATAACTATGTAGCAGTACAAATAATCTAAGCACCGTCTTTGACACATTAGCTATTAAAGCAGGCATATAATTAACTACTGAATTAGATTATCATTTAGGTGTTTACTTTTCAAAATAGGCATATCATTTGAAATTTTATTGCACCTGACAGTGCTATTAATCAGGCCTTGATATTGGTGCAATGCATCAAACAGTGTCTTTTTCTCTGGCACATCAGCTACTCAACTCAATACATCAACTATTGAATTTTATTCAATGGTGTTGAACCACAGATATGTCTTAATAAACCAGATTATGATCAAGGTCTGTTTCATTCAGTATGTACCATTCTAAATCCCAGCTGCTAATTGAAAATGTATCTCCTGCTAGAGCATATCTGCATAAATCAAAGGCATGTTTCGGTAATATTCCTACGACACTCAAAAGATGAATCCTTGTGCAACTGTAAATGTTTTTCTATCACATTCATTTGGCTACGAAGGAAAATGGTAATAGTCTCGAGGTTAAATACACACCAGAGGACTCTTCAGCTCTCAAAGCCATTATTCATATCTCTCTCAAAAATGCCAAGCATATTGCAGTAGTTACTGAATCATCACAAAGATTGGTAATTCATGCATATAAATTTTACATCATGGATTTAAAATTTATAGCCAAAATTTAAATTGTAGCAGCAATGCCAGGCACAGATTAAACACAACAACTCTGCGCCATCTTTCATGGTGTTGTACTTTGAAGACTCTCAGAGATGTAAGGACAAGTGTGTCTGAAAGGAATACATTTGAATAAATGGAAGGAAATAGTCACAAAGAGTCTTTACTCTAAATCCTTACTGTATACATACATTTAAATACTGCATAAAATATCAAGTGGAGACAGTAACTCCAATTTAAAGGATATATTTCTTTACAGAAAAAGAGCCAGTCATTAACTAGAAACACTGGTTGCTTTAAAAAAAAAAAAAGGTCCAGTTTTAAAGGAATTGTCATTTGAAAGAGGCTGGTGCCATATTTTAAGTCACCATAAGCTACCATGAAACTTTCAGAATGCCTACCCCTCTTTCCCCTGGAACATCTGTTTTTCTGCAAGACAGTTAAACCTATACTGCATCAAAATAGATTAACACCGAGACTTTTTCCCCCCTGCACGTTTATTTAAAATATTCATACACTCCTTTATAAAAATTCAAGGTATTTCACAAAGAAGAGCTATGGAATGTATTGAAATAAAAACACATAAAAATCAGGAATGTAGGCAACAATAAATGTTTTATTGTGGATTCGGAGGCTGATCAGATTGATCCTTTAGGATCCAATTCTCCCTATAAACCTTATTCTAACATCTCACCTCTATGTTTTCTGTAGATTGAACTGAGCTACAGCCGGACTTTAAGTTTTATAATTTCAGCCACTGCAATTAATATCTGCAACACCTAACAGATCCAGCTGTAGTCTTTATTCCAAGATTAATCTATCAATCACCAGTTGTGGTTTTAGATCTGTCCCGTAAGTGAACTTAGCCTCTGCGGATCAACTCTGGCACTTTTCATCATGCAAGTTTCCAATTGTACCAGCTGGGCTGACAATGTTCTGTAAAAATAGATTTTGGATTTATCTTCTTCTTCCTTGGTCTTCTCATTTTGGACAATCTAGCCAAAAATTTCTGAAGAACCCCAAACCTTGCAAGTCCCTTTATGCCAATTTGATGGATTCGGGCAAAGGTTTGAGGACATTTGTGAGTTTTATTATGGATTAACAACTTTTCTTTTCTGAGCAATCAGTGTAGGTAGGTGAGGAAAGGCCTTTTAAAAGCTAGGAAAGATGCAGTGGGCGGCTGCAACAGAAGTTCACTGACCTGAGAAGGAAGTAAAAGCCCCCAATTCTCTGTTAATGTATTTGTAATGGGGGCATATTGGGAAAGGGGGTGTTTATTTGTAGGTTCTGTGTGCATCCAGATCTGTCCCCTTTTTTAAAATACAAAAGGTTCAGCAAGGAGATAAAGAACAGAATAGCAAGACAATATTTTAGAGGAAATTGTGGAAGTAAGATTGGATGAGGTGCATTGTCCCTAAGGAAGGTAAATGAGCTATCGAAGGATTTTCCTTTTTTCCTTTCCAGGTAATGGAAACACTTTGTCAAGGTGTTCTCTGCAAAGTATAGAGAAATCTCAGTGAATACAACAGCGCTTATTTTTAAACAAACATTAAAAGCCGGTTACAAACCTGTAGGTCTCTTGTTAGGATTTGTTTTTGTTTTTTGTTTTCACTAAAAAATTATGACAAAAAGCAGTACTTTAAAAGATCAGGAGAACCACCTTTAAATGAAAAAGCTGCTCAGGGGGTAAAATTAAACTGTACTTTGTCAATTTCAACTGCTGTATCTTCTTTCTTTCTAGAGACAGAAGCCACTTCCAACCAGAACTGTTTTCATTCTCCAAATCCTCCAAACGTTTTTAAAACTCCTGGTGTGATTGTGTTCATTATATAGGTCTCAGAACTCAGAAAACAGGCGGGGAATAGGAGCCAATGACTGCTCTACTTCCAACTGATTAATACTAAAATGGGCAAAAAATAATAATACTGAATCAGATCGAGTTACAGTAGACCCTGAAGCAACAAAATCCAGGTAGTCCTCAACTGATGATCACATTTGAGACCAGTATTTCTGTTGCTAAGTGAGACATTTGTTAAGAGAGTTTTGCCCCATTTTACGATCTTTCCACAGTTGTTAAGTGAACCACTGCAGTTGTTAAGTTAGTAACATGATTGTTAAGTGAATCTGGCTTCCCCATTGTCTTTGCTTGTCAGAAAGTCACAAAAGGTGATCACATGACACAGCAACAGTCATAAATATGAGTCAGTTGCCAAGTGTCTGGATTGTGATCACATGATCATAAGTCACTTTTTTTTGAGTGGCTCTCGCCTCACAATCATGAGGCTGTGAGTTCGATCCTAAGTAGAGGCAGATATTTCTCTCTCTGGGCACACTGAAAATATATCTGCTGAAAAAAAACTCTGCATTGGCGACAGGGCGGGCATCCGGCCAGAAACAATCAGCTCCATTCAGTTGCCCAGACTCCACCTCGCAAGAGATTATGGGGTCCTTAAAAGAGGACGATGGTCATAAATTGCTCTTTTTCAGTGCTGTTGTAATTTGAATGGTCACTAAATGAACCGTTGTAAGTCACCCCTGGCTATTCCATGTAAGAAATAAATATATAATACCCATCACAGAACATATAGCGAACTGTTGTCTGTCCTTTTGCAAACAATTTGAGTTTTAGCTACTGCAATTAAAAAGTTAGATGTTGCATTTGAAAGATTGTTGCCAAATGTACAATAATGAAGGATAGCATTTTGTATGGAGATTTAGTGCAGGGAAAGCGCCTCAGAGGGAGACCACAGCTGCGATATAAGGATATCTGCAAGAGGGACCTAAAGGCCCTGGGCATGGACATTAACAACTGGGAAACCTTGACCTCCAATCGTTCAGCTTGGAGGCTAAAGACGCAGCATGGCCTTCTCCAATTCGAAGAGACACTTGTTCGGCAGGCTGAGGCAAAGAGACAGTCCCGGAACCAGCGAAATCTGGGGGCTGGACAGGGGACAGAATGTATCTGCCCTCAGTGTGGAAAGGATTGCCACTCTTGAATTGACCTTTTTAGTCACACTAGATGCTGTTTTAGGACCTCTTCCCAGAGCACGATACCATAGTCTCTTGAGACTGAAGAATGCTAATGATGAATGATTTTGGTAAGTTTGCCGTTTTGCAGTTTTCCCCAGTTGCTGTTAATCAGGTTGCATTTTTCTGCAGTGTCTGGACTATAGAGGTGAGGCAGTTACCTTTAAACAATTTAAACAGCCCCAAAAAGAGGACATGAAGATTGCCTACTTGAGGGTTTGGGATTAAACAGTCTGGTAACAGCAACTATCCTGCACACTACACAAACAAGGATTTTGTTTAGCACACCACTGCCCTCACCCACAAAGCAGTTGCTCTAAACAGGGGTGTCAAACTCGCAGCCCGCTGGCCGGTTGCATCACATGCTGGCCATGCCCACCCCCATTATAGCAAAGAGGGGAAAAGTCACGATACGTCACGTGACGACAATGTGACACTGTGAGTTTGGCACCCCTGCTCTACAGAAATGCAAGCAACAGCCTGATGTTTTGCAGTCAGCTCTCAAAAAAACAAAACAAAACAAAATAAAACTAACAACAACTCAATGTAAATCCTTTGCACAGTGTAAGAGAGGACAGTTCAAGGATTTCCAAACCATCCATCCATCCACCCAAACAAACAAACAACCCATATCAATACAGGCTGCATATTAAAGTGGAATCAGCTGGATGGCATGTGTCAGGTTGGATGTCTATATCGATACATAAATAAATCAAATCTAAGAAGTTGCCATGATGAGGGACCTCTGTCGCCATCGAGACACCTTTTCCCCTCTAAAGAGCTGTGAGCAGAAGAATCAGCTGAAGCCTTGAAACCAGGAAGTTACATGCAGCCTGCCAGAGAGAAAAGAGATTGCCTGCAATCTTTGCAGGACTCAATTGTGGCAAGTGGAAAAATCCCTTTTCTTTTTTGCAAGTTTGCATATACCAGACGCCACAGCTGAGTCAAATAAATCAACTTAAGTGGACAAAAACAAACAGTTTGAGAACACAAAGGTCCGGAGCCCATTCTGCCAAAGGCCTTGTGTGCAAGTAGCCAGAGTTTGAAAACAAACAAACAAACAAATAAATAAATAAAATCAAAAATGAAGTTTCATATATAGTTGAGGATTCTTTGGTGTGTTTTTTAAAATAAAAACACCTGCATTCTTGAAAGCAGTTTTCCCAGGGCAGCTCCAATGTTTTAAAATCACAAGTTTACACTTTTTAAAATTGCAATTGAAATGTTTTGATATTTCTATTGAAATACATAATATGAATGGGAGAAATATAAGTATTTAATATATACTGACAATGCCAAAATACAGTATTGAAGGTATTAGCACAGGAATGTGAAAGTTACCGATATATGCTGTAAAAATCTGGAAGATAGCAAACAACACTTCCTAAAAATTCACTCTTTGTTGCTTGCAGTTTGCCAGGGTAATTTTTAAGGTTATATATGGCAGAAAAATCCAGAGGGAAGGTTAAAAAGATAGAGAAAAGTGGGCAGGTTTCTCAGTTGGGCTGCAAAATTGATCAGGGAAAAAAAAATCAACATTAGTCAGTTCATAAAAATGCTTATTGAAATAGGATCTGTTCAGCAGACTTATTTAAAAAGTCATAATTTTAGATAATCACCCTCACTTCCATACATGCATATAAAAAGGAATTTAAAATGATGCAGGAAGTCCACATTTAAGATCACAACTGGGACCAGCAATTCCATTATTTAGCAAAGTAGTGTCTAAGTGGAAAACTTTCTTTTTCTTTTCTTTTTCCCCACTCTCCCACCCTCTGGAATGCTCATCCTTGTACTAGAATGATTAGAAAGAAGGAAATTAATGTTTGTATTTGCATTCATTGGAGAGGAAAGGATTATAAGAAAGCCAAATAATCCCACAATGAGAATATTCCAGCTGTTTGCTTGGTTATACACATTTTGATGTGTATTCCCCATTGTGTGCCTGCTTAGTCTCTTGTAATCTCTCCCTCTCCAATCTCTCTGTTCTGCAAGGCAAGAAAAAAAGAAAAGAAAAATAATAGGCCATGCACAAACACTGTGATGCTGATTATGTGACTGTCAACTGTGAAGGTGATAGTTATAAAGTTATTTTTTCCACACCACCGTAACTTTGAATAATTGCTGAACAAGGCATTGAGAAATGTATACTTCCAAATCTCAAGAGAAGAGCTGTATTGTGTCCATGAACAGTTAGAAAATGAGAGGAAACTTTAAAATGGACTGACTCATCCTTTGAATGGATGGAACATAAGTTACACAGGTCAGAAAGCATTCCTTAAGAAATAAGGGCAAACAGTGGGAAATGAATTTTTAGCAGATACTGGAAGAGAATGATTATTTAGAAGTATGCTCAGAATACAGTGGTACCTCCTGGATATTTTCTTCTCTGTCAATATAAATGAAATAAATCTCATTAAATTCAGGAGAAAACTTCTCAACAGATTTGTAGATCCATATACATTCTTGGGATAAGGTGAGTAAATAATAGCTGACAGGATGGTTCCCACTGTCAAACCTCTAGAGAGCCAAAAGCTTAAAGCAAAAATACTTGTCTCCAACACTATTCTGATTTACACTCTGTATTCTGATTCCCCTGGAATTGTATTTTAGGGATGTTACAAAATTGGGACTGGCTTAATTAGAAACATACTTCTGGTTTTGTCCACTACATATCCACTCAGAAATAAGCTCCATAAAGTTCAGCAGTTTATTCTGACAGAACTGCACGTATTTCTATCATTAATCATAAAATATGTATGAAGTAATTAAGGATTCTATTTTCTGTGGCTATTTTAGAAAGCAAGACACTGTAAAACATTTTTGCTGTCTGAATAAATGTCTACCACAGGTGGCCACCTTCTTTAATTCATGGAAGAGAAATCCATAATTTGACTTTTTAAATAAAATTTCTCTCTACCCCCCCCCCCCCCTTTCCTTCCCTAGCTTCCCCTTTTTCCTCATTTTCATTCTACTGGTCCCCCCCCAAAATAACCCCATTGTTAAGGAATAATTGAGTCAGCTCAATAAATGTTCAAATATGTCCTAATTTAAGATGTTCAAACAAAAAAACAAGATGATTGGGGGGGGGAGTAATCCGTTTAGGTGTCATTTTGTTTTGATATTTCTCATGAAAAGAGTTTTATTAGCCAAATAGATCAGCCCAGTAGCTAACAGGTCAGAGCTGGATTGGAGCAGACAATGAGCAGGAGGCTTTGGTTCAGAAGGAAAACAGTGAGTTTTTGTGTCTGGAAGTGTCAAACACCAACAGAGGAAAAGAGAGCCAGGGTAGAGAATTAAAGAGAGAGAAAGCAGTGGAAAATTCCTTTCAGGAACATGAAGTGAAGAAGAAGAAGTAGGCTGAGGGAAGGGACATATACTTTTAAGAGACCCTTTTATCTTTAGCAGCAAAAGAGGGGGAAAAATCTCCACAAATACATTCATTATAAATACTTCACACCAAAATCCAGTGAGTGACTTTGAAGAGTACCTATTTCCACCTCTGCCTGATATAAAATCACAAAAAAAGTCTTTGACATAAAATCTTTTTGAAGCACTAAGAAGACAATCCTAGAATTTAGGTTTGAGGGCAGACATCTAATTCCCTTCCAGGAGGGTCCCCTAAAGTTCAGGCAGAAGCTTTGGGTTTCTAGTACCAAGATAGTCTCCTACTAACAAAACAGAAATTATTTTTCATTGTCTTCCCCTAGATTTCTTTTTCTACTTAGCCCAGCCCTAATATTTCCTGATAACCTTCTTTATGTAATCTAAATTTGCAACATTACCAAAAGGTGTTTTTTTCAGCAGACTTGGTTTTTGTTAAGAGGTATATTTTGTTTTCTCCTGGTGGATGAACATCTTCTATATGTGGATTATTCCCAGTGGTGGGATTCAAATAATTTAACAACCGGTTCTCTGCCCTAATGATTTCTTCCAACAACCAGTTCACCAAACTGCTCAGAAAGTTAACAACCGGTTCTCCCAAAGTGGTGCAAACTGGCTGAATCCCACCACTGATTATTCCCCAGTGTTAGGCAATTGACACTGATATTGTGGTATGTTGATGGAAGAGAATATTTGTAGCTCAGGGCTGAACGGTGGGATCTTTCTGAGCTTGGTTGTTTTCTCGCAGAGGTTTCATTACCAAATGAAGATGTTACCTAGTTTGGTAATGAAGCAACTTCAAAAAAAGGAATAGAACTCAGAGAGCACCAAGAACCCACCTTGTAGTGTACTATTTTAGCTGTACTTTTGATTGAAAGTCTTTAAGATGCTCAGAGTTCGTTATGATTGAAGCAACATATAAGCCTAATAAATAAATTATGAATGAATGAATGAATGAATGAATGAATCTGACCCTCCTTAAGTTTCTCAAGATCAAACAAGCTTGCTAGATCCTCCTACTAATAAGAACACCAAGCCATTTCTAATAATCCAGGAAAGGGGGGTATTAAAAACAAAGCTTTAAGCTTGTTTCTAAGTGGCAAAGAATGCTAGATGCAAAACTGCCTTTCTCTGAATTCAGGTCTACTAGTGTTTCCCTAAGCCCACTTCTGATGTCAATATTACCTAGCTGGATTGTATTTCTGGCCTAAAACAACCAAGGAAAAGAACAGAGAACTGCACTAATATCACTATTTCAATATAGCCTTGGGCTATGAAAGATAAGGCTACACACAGAGGAGGAATTACAACCTGTCATCCATTCCTTAATTAAAATTTTCTATTTTATTATTTTCATATTGCTTCTGATTAAGAAGTTCCCATGGCAATTACAGAACACAGATCTTAAGTACATTTCAAGATAAAACTCGGGCAAAAACTAGAAGAAATTCCAGAATAAAGGCTAGATTGAAAGCCAGAATAAAAACAATCCATTAAAAATGTTAGGGAGATGTTATAGTTGTAGCTGTCTAAATAAAAGACATTATTAAATGAAGAAGGTAAAATACATCAGTCTGGGTACCTGGCAAGCCACATTGGGAAAGTTGTTCCCTAGGATAAGTGCCCCCATAGAGAAGATTCATTCACTGATGTTGCCAAATTGCAAAGAGTTAACTGGGACTCGGGAAGGACGATCTCCTCATAAAATGAAAGATGCCTGGAAGGCTGATAACATTAGAGACATTTTTAAGGTCACATTTTTGTAGGTTGTTTGAGTTTTGCTTTTAATATCAACTCCTTGAATTTGGTTGGGAGATTGGCAGCCCCTACAAATCTATTAGTAAAACGGTAATAAACTGTATGGTATGAAACAACTTGTAACTCCCAAGAATCATCCCACAAAAACCTCCTGAAGTTACTAATGCACGAATCACTGTGATTCCTATCCTATCCCTATTCAGGAACAGATGAAACTAGCACCAGTCTCATGGTAGGCACTCCTATCCTTAGCCTGAGTTCCAGCAACAAGGGCAATTGCAATTGCACTTATTCTTGTATGTCGCTTCATAATGCTTTACAGCAGTGGTGGGTTTCTACCGGTTTGTCCCACTTTGGGTGAACCAGTAGTGGCGGTGGCTGGAGGCTCTGCCCATCCATCTGGACATTATCATGGATGCTCTGTGAATGCGCAGAAGCGCTGCAAGCGAGTGAAGTTAGCGCATGCACACACACACGCCCTTCCAGTTCCGAACCAGTAGCGAAGGTAAGTGGAACCCACCACTGCTTTACAGCCCTCTCTAAGTAGTTTACAGTGTCAGCATATTATTATTATTTATTTATTATTTATTAAATTTATATACCGCCCTTCTCCTACTGGACTCAGGGCGGTGCACAGCCAAGTAAAAAACATACAAATACAAAATTTAAAAGAAATTTAAAAGAATTATACACTTTGGCCGAAAATGTTTAAGATCTTCCTATTAAAACCCATTATACAGTTAAAAGACTAATATCTCAAAAAAAAAAGGGGGGGGGGTTACACCAGCCCTGCTTGTTGGAAAAGAAAAGTTTTTAGGACATGGCGAAAAGCCCGGAGATCTGATATCCTTCAAATCTCTGGGGGCAAGTCGTTCCAGAGGGCAGGTGCTCCCACAGGGAAGGCCCTCCCCCTGGGGTTGCCAGCCGACACTGCCTGGCTGACGGCACCCTGAGGAGTCCCTCGCTGTGGGAGCGTACTGGCCGGTGGGGGGCTATTGGTGACAGAAGGCAGTCCCGCAAATACCCAGGTCCGATGCCATGGAGCGCTTTAAAGGTGGTGACCAACACCTTGAAGTGCACCGGGAAGTCCACGGGAGCCAATGCAGCTCACACAGGAGAGGTGTCACATGGGAGCACCCCATCGCTCCCATAATCCCCCGCACAATCTGGGTCTTCATTTTAGCAACCTCAGAAGGATGTAAGGGTAAGTCAACCTTGAGCCAGTCAGGATCAAACTCCTGGCTATAGGCAGAATTAGCCTGCAATACTGCATTCTAACCAATGTGCCACAACTGCTTTTTGTAGGTTCAGGAGCAATCCCAAACTGCTTGAAACTCTTATTTTAGAGGAAGTACAACCTCCATCCATAGGAGATAATTCCCTTAGTTCTTGAACCTAGAAACCACTCACCCACAGTGTTTTCTCCATACCAAATTTCCAGCTGTACTTATGCACTGCCACCCAGTTCACACTGCATCCAAGAAATGGTTTGGGTTATGTACGGCCTCTTGATTCAGAAGTCATAGAGCAACAGAATTCTTTGTTGTTAGTTGGTAATACCTTGTTACAAATCTCCTGAGTTTAATATTCATTATTTCTGTGAAGGCCAGCAGTTTGATTTATAAGTATCCCTATACTACTAAACTCTTGAATCTGTCTGATCGTTTGTAACCTTTGGTTGGGCAAAATGGTTCTTCCTAGCACAATAATTTTTCAACCAATATACCTCAAATGGGCTTACTTGAAGAATGTGTCCAAAATCTGGGAACCATAACTTCTGTGGGATTGAAGCTTCAATGTTTTCATGTTACTGTGCCACTGTGCTGCTATAGTCAGCTGCAATCACATGATAATCATTTCCACTGCTCCCTATCACCTTCCCATAAAGAAAAATCAATGGAGAAGCTGGCAGAAAGTAGGAAGTCCCAACTTGGTAGTCAAGTAAGTGTTACTGTTGAGTGGGACTGGGAATGAGAAGGTGCATCAAGGTGTGGTGAAGGTGCTACACAGATTGGGGAGAGTGCACAAGGGTGCAAGGTTATGCATGAGAAGTGTAGCATGGGTCAGGGAGAGTGTGTGAGGCATACGGGCATGAGGGGATGCATGAGGGGTGCAGCGCAGGTTGAGGAGGTCGTGCAGAGATGTGGCATGAATTTGAGAGTGTCCCTAGGGCTGCAAACAGTGTGTGAGTTCAAGAATGTGTCGGCAGGGTCAGGGTGGATGAATAGTGATGCAGGAGTGGAGAGTTTAGAGGGCTGCAGGAGTGGTAGATAGATAAATATTTGGAAAGGATGACCCAACAGATCTGGGTTATCTAGTATATGTGTAAAATAGAATGAGAAAAGATAGTACCTTGAAGCACTCTACTGCATTCCCAATGCTCTTCCCAGGAAACTGCTCCAGAGATAAGAGAATTACTGCATATCCAGAAAAATGTGACAATAAATAGTATCATTAACAAGCAAGTGATCAAGTAATAATAGTATTAATTGCACTGTCTCTGCCTCTTTCCTACAAAGGTGATCCATTAGGATAACTACATCTGAATCCGTCCCATAATCTGATCACACTCCAGCCTGAAATAGATCAGTTCTTTCAAAAATCTCTACAGCTAGATTAACACCATTCTTTGAATCAGATTAGCCAAGTAGGGGCTGTTCCCCACTCAGTTCCATGGTGGAGGTCCTGAAAGGGATTTTCAGGAGGGCAACAGGGACTATCCTCCACACAACGATCCAGTCATCCCTCCTATTTATCATCCAGAGGAACTGTTGCAGAATAACTGCATAGTATTCAATTCCTTCATTTTATGTGTGCCTAACCAAGACTGTAAAGTGATAAACAAAGTAGACAAATTTGATCGATAATAGATGTTATAAGTTTGATTATTTAGATTAGTTTTATAGCTTTCATGGGTTCTTTTTCTATCATGTTCATGTTATGTTTTTTTTAACAGATTATCAGAGTTGGAAGGGACCTTGTAGGCAGGGGTGAAATCCAGCAGGTTCTGACAGGTTCTGGAGAACCGGTAATGGAAATTTTGAGTAGTTTGAGAACCGGCAAATACCACCTCTGGCTGGCCCCACAGTGGGGTGGGAATGGAGATTTTGCAATATCCTTCCTCAGGAGTGGGGCGGGAATGGAGATTTTGCAGTATCCTTCCCCTGCCATGCCCACCAAGCCCACAGAACCGGTAGTAAAAATAAAAATTGGATTTCACAAATTTGGTGAAATCCAAATTTTTTACTACCAGTTCTGTGGCCGTGGCTTGGTGGGCATGGCAGGGGAAGGATACTTGTAGGTCATCTATCCAACCCCCCGCCCAAGCAGGAGACCCTACACCATGTCTAACAAATGGCAATCCAATCTCTTCTTGAAAGCTTCCAGTGATGAAGCTCCCGCAACTTCCAAAGGCAACTTCTGTTCCATTGGTTGATTGCTCTCACTGTCAGAACATTTCTCCTTATTTCTAGGTTGAATCTCTCCTTGTTAAATGTTCACTTACTAAAAACATATGGAAGTTTAATTATATCTCATCGTATTTTTCCTATGGTCAAAGACAATAATAAAGTGTTTTTCTAATTCCTTCATTTTTAAAAAAATGGCAGGTGCAAAATAGTGATTATTATTTAGGATAAGAAATACACTATAGATGCCTCTGAACTGTTCTTAGCTCACATCACTAATATTTAAGAGTACTGTAGCTTCCAAAGCAAAGACTTTGGGCTCAGGGGATTTGAACAAGGCAAGCTGAGCACAGGAAAAGAAAACACAACCAGCAACTCTCACAATGCAACACAATAATGACTTGCTCTGCACAAGCAGTAACAGGAAGGAAGTGGGAAAAGCTGAGAACAATAACTGCCTGATTTCACTGAGTAGCTTTCAGATTACTCTTTCGTAAAAAAAAGAAAAGAAAAGCGCTACTTCTGCATACTGTATGGAAGTAAAAGTATATTTTAAAAAATTATTTTATACAAAAGTAATTTAAAAAAGAAAAAGAAATTCACAAAGACATACCACCCTTGCAGTATTTAATAAAACTTGTCTTGCATGTATGTGTGTATGTATGTACTATATATGTGTCTGTGTATGTATATGTATCCATGTCATATTATACAACTGTTGACATTTAAGTCTATTTGCTTGAGAAAAAGTTGGGAATTAAGCGTAGAAATTAGCATCTGCAGCAGTGGTGGGTTTCAAAAATTTTTACTACCGGTTCTGTGAGTGTGGCTTGTGGGCGTGGCATGGCTTGGTAGGCGTGGCTTGGTGGGCACTGCAGGGGAAGGATACTGTAAAATCTCCATTCCCTCCCCACTCCAGGGGAAGGTTACTGCAAAATCCCCATTTCCTCCTGATCAACTGGGACTCGGGATGCAGTGAATAGATGGGGGTGGGGCCAGTCAGAATTTTTACTACCGGGTCTCTGAACTACTCAAGTTTCTGCTACCAGTTCTCTAGAACTGGTCAGAACCTGCTGCAATCCACCTCTGATCTGCAGTTAGAATTTCTAAACAGTCCCCAGACGGAATTCCAGGCCATAAAATGTTTGTTCAAGTGAAAAAAGAGAGGTAAGTTCTTTAGTTCACTGTATAATTCTGGAGAATGCCACAGGTTGTAATGGACTGTGACAATAACCTTGGGAGACAGGAGGAAAAGCCACAAATCCGACAATGGTCTGACAAGAGATATATCAGTCCTCAGAAGGAATGGGGTTGCAGGAAACACCTCAGAAATCCATATAGTTTCTTAGCTTTTTTCACAGTTTTATTTGTGCTCCCCAGCATGTTTTTCTGTCTCTAATCCTCCATTTAAAAACCGAGCACTTGCTCCATCCGTTCTGCATTCAGCAATATATTCTGACATTGCTCTTTCACTTTTTACAGCCTCTTGTATAGCTTCTAATTGTAGCTTTCAATCTTAATGGTATAAATTGTACATTCTTTTGTGAGAGTCAGCCAACAGCCGTTTGACTCTTGAATACAATATTCATTTTTTTTTCTTTCAAGGTCATCATGGACCTAGAGCACATGTGCCTTGTCACTTCTAACAACACACTTGAGGGCCATCTTAACTCCCATGAGATCAGAACGTGATTATTGAACTCTTGTGAGAAGAATAATTATGCCGCTAGACAGTCTCATGGTTTCTCAGATTTAGGGGGTTGCACAAGACAAATTGATACACAGAAAAGCCCCTACAGATATGCAAATATGCATGCATGTGGTAAACTTGCATACTGGGAGGAATTAATGACAATATTAAAAAAACAAGCTATAGCAATCAATGAGTTTTCCATAATAAAATTCATAGGAATTTATGATGCATTTTGATTAATTCTCCAACAGTTAGCTGAACCCACTGATTTATCCCTAAAAATCTATAAAAAATCCACTAGATATGAAATGATATTTTATTAAATTTATTACATTTTTACATATCTTTGCACTATTGAGATGTGAAATACTGTGCCAAATCTGTATTCTTTTCATCTCCATACAACAGAGTCGCCCTCCCTTATTCCATATCTGCCTATATTCTTAAACATTTAATTTAGAGTATTCCGGCAATTGTTCCTAAATAGTCACCTTAGGCAAAATCATTTTGTGAGGAACTTGTTAAATATTTAAATACTAAGAGAGATGAAAAGAGATGTGTTTTAAGTGAAAGTACTATGTTTTCCCCAAAATAAGACCCTGTTTTATATTTTTTTGAACCTCGAAATAAGCTCTTGGCCTTATTTTTGGGGAGGTCTTATTATTTTGGGATGCTTGGAGCAAGATGGGGCTCCTCTTGCCATCTTACCTGATTTCCAGCTCTGTGTTTAAATATTTTTGGGGAGGGCTTATTTTGGGCGGGAGGCTTATTTTAGTGCATGCGCTCAAAAGCCCAATTGGGCTTATTATCAGGGGTTGTCTTATTTTGGGGGAAACAGGGTATTGTCATTCTGAACTTTCGCTAACTGACACTCCAGTCGCAAGGCAAAAGGATAGCTGGTGGTGAATCCAAACCAAACCAGTGTATCAGAGAAGGCCCATTCAAACTATGTTCAGATTGATCAATAGCTTTCACATCAGAAAAGGAACTATTTGATTATAAGTGTTATTTCAGTATTTATGAGCCATGGAAGCGCAGTGGGTAGAGTGCAGTACTGCAGGCTACTTCTGCTGACTGCCAGCTGCCTGCAGCTCGGCAGTTCAAATCTCACCAGGCTCAAGGTTGACTCAGCCTTCCATCCTTTCTAGGTGGGTAAAATGAGGGCCTAGACTGTTGGGAACAATAGGCTGATTCTGTAAACTGCTTAGGGAGGGCTGTAAAGCACTGTGAAGCAGTATATAAGTCTAAGTGCTATTGCTATTTGGAGACTTCCTCTGATTTTAATGAGTTAGGAAAATGTACAAAAATGTTTATTTAGTTTATTTAATAATTTAAAACCTTTACACATAGCTTATATAATATATTGTGAAATGAATACCTAGGCCTCTCAGAGAATTAAAAATCCTCTTGTTTTGCAAATGTATTGTGCTGTACAATTTGAAGAAACAGGCTGATCCAGCCTTTAACAGAGCCAAAATAACTACCCAGCCTCTTCAACTTTTCTTTTTTTTTCTTCCTTTCTTTTCTTTTCCTTTCCTTTCCTTTCCTTTCTTTTCTTTTCTTTTCTTTTCTTTTCTTTTCTTTTCTTTCCTTTCCTTTCCTTTCCCTTTCCCTTTTCCTTTTCCTTTTCCTTTTCCTTTTTCTTTTCCTTTTCCTTTTCCTTTTCTTTTAATTGAATAATTAAGGAGATGGACATTCCACTTTGATGGATGGCTAAAGTACAGTACTTTGCTGGGAAATGTGCTCACCTATCTAGAAAAAGACAAGTTAAACTGGGGTAGAAGAAGGCATCCTGCAAGGAGGAATATATTTCAATTCAGGTAGCATTTTTGCAACTGGTTATATAGCAATAGCACTTAGACTTATATACTGCTTCACAGTGCTTTACAGCCTTCTCTAAGTGTGAGCATATTCCCCCCATGATCTGGGTCCTCATTTTACCCACCCCAAAAGGATGGAAGACTGAGTCAACCTTGAGCCTGGTGAGATTTGAGCTGCCAAATTGCAGGTAGCTGGCAGGCAGCAGAAGTAGCCTGCAGTACTGCACTCTAACCACTGTGCCACCATGGCTCTTTAAAATATGGTTCAGTTTTTGAAATGTTCAGATTGATCAATAGCTTTATCCCACATACTAGTCGTTTTGTGGTTGGGCCCTCCACATGACATTGCAAAAATGTCCATTTACATATTCCACATGTGGTCACCAGGCCAAATTTGATGGGATCCTATAAAGTAGAACTATTTTTAGTTACCTAAAATAGGACTCTACCCCATACTGTTCCAGCATATTACAAAGCCTAAGCTGCCACATTTCTCAAAGCATAAGAACGCCGTTCCATGAATAATGTATATCTTGTGAGTACAATTCCCAAACATATGACATTACATGAATGTCTGAACTTTAAAGAATCAACAAAGGTAAATGCTATCCACAAGGGATGTGAAAGGACAGACAACATCCTGAGGAGTGTCATAGCAACTGAAGCAATCTGAGATTAGGAGACAGCCTCTCCAGGCAACAAGTCTCACAGCCCCACCACAGTTTCTATAGATTGGTCTCTGAACATTTGGCATACATAGAGAATGAGTAGAATACCTAAGGGCATAAACCTACAATGAAATCTGTCCATTTTACTAGTACAATATTTTATTGAACTATACATGGATCATTTTTAGATCACTACTATAATCTATATCTTGGATAAGAAAAGGTACCATTCTTTAAAAAATGCAATAATTTAATTTATTCAGTGCTGCTGACAAAAAAGAGAGATGCTGAATTAAAAGAAATAAACCCCAAAGACACTGGTCCCAAACAAATCTTTGAGCATATCTTTGCACAGAAGGGCTGAGCTTCAGATTCCACAATGGAAAGGTAGCAGTTGTAGCAATTAGCTGTTCCATAACAGCAGTAGCAAAAATTAAATTCAATCTCCTTCCCAAGCAGTCATTTGGGGTTAGTTAATACCTTCCATCTGAGTCTGCCCACATGAACTGGAAGGAAAGAAGGGCTGAAGTCAGACAGCTAGAAATGTTTCATGCAATGCAGTTCCAAGTGTATAAGCTCAGAGAGAACTCACATTTACTCCAGAAAGGCTCAGGGTTTCCCCCCCCCCCCCCCAGAATACATGCTAAGGATTGCAGTGTAAATCTGGTCTTGATTTTGAAATAAGCAAGTGGGAAAAGTGGAAAGATTTATCGGTAATATAGTATCTCATCGTACTACTCTGAGTTGCTTTGTGCATGTTTTCTCTCACCTTTAATCTCCTGCATTTTTAGACATTCATCTAAGAAATTATCACTGTAAAATTTTGATTGATATTTTTGTATTTCTGGTGTTAGACGGTGTTTCTTGCAAGAAATGGTGTGTGTGTGTGTGTGTGTGTGTGTGTGTGTTTAAACTCTCTTTGACTTTATCCATATAGAGAGAATAGAATTCTTTATTGGCCAAGTGTGATTGATTGTCTTGGTACATGCGCTTTCGGTGTGCATAAAAGAAAAGATACATTTGTCAAGAATCATAAGGTACAACACTTAATGATAGTCATAGGGAAACAGTCAATATAAATCTTAAGGATACCAGCAACAAGGTTACAGTCATACAGTCATAAATGGGAGGAGATGGGTGATAGGAACGATGAGAAGATTAATAGTAATGCAGACTTAGTAACAAG
The DNA here is from genome assembly GCA_012654045.1 of Ptyas mucosa. NCBI lineage: Eukaryota > Metazoa > Chordata > Lepidosauria > Squamata > Colubridae > Ptyas > Ptyas mucosa. The sequence continues at coordinate 8,201,040 of WNWU01000041.1, read as the reverse complement.
TTTGACAGTGTAGATGGAATTATTTGTTTAGCAGAGTGATGGCGTTTGGGAAAAAACTGTTCTTGTGTCTAGTTGTTCTGGTGTGCAGTGCTCTATAGCGTTATTTTGAGGGTAGGAGCTGAAACAGTTTATGTCCAGGATGCGAGGGGTCTGTAAATATTTTCACAGCCCTCTTTTTGACTCGTGCAGTATACAGGTCCTCAATGGAAGGCAGGTTGGTAGTAATTGTTTTTTCTGCAGTTCTAATTATCCTCTGAAGTCTGTGTCTGCTTTGTTGGATTGCAGAACCAAACCAGACAGTTATAGAGGTGCAGATGACAGACTCAATAATTCCTCTGTAGAACTGTATCAGCAGCTCCTTGGGCAGTTTGAGCTTTCTGAGTTGGTGCAGAAAGAACATTCTTTGTTGTGCTTTTTTGATGACGTTTTTGATGTTGGGTGTCCATTTTAGGTGGTGAGATATGGTAGAACCTAGAAATTTGAAGGTCTCTATTGTTGATACTGTGTTGTCTAGTATTGTAAGAGGTGGTAGTATGGGAGGGTTTCTCATAAAGTCCACTACTATTTCTACAGTTTTGGGTGTGTTCAGTTCCAGATTGTTCTGGTCACACCACGAAGCTAGTTGTTCAACCTCCTGTTGAACATCTGTATGCGGATTCATCATCTGTATGCGGATTCATCATTGTGTAAAATGTGTCATCTGCGAACTTCAGTAGTTTAACAGATGGATTGTTTGAGATGCAGTCATTGGTATACAAAGAGAAGAGAAGTGGGGAGAGCACACAGCCTTGTGGGGCCCATGTGCTAATTGTACAGGTATCTGATGTAATTCTGCTTAGTTTCACCTGCTACTTCCTGTCTGTTAGGAAGCTTATGATCCATTTACAAGTATGTTCAGATACTGCTAGCTGGTTTAGCTTAGTTAGAAGAATGTCTGGAATGATGGTGTTGAATGCTGAACTAAAGTCTACAAAGAGGACCCTTGGTTAGGTCTTTGGAGATTCAAGATGTTGTAGGATTTAGTGCAGAGCCATATTAACAGCATCATCTGTTGATCTATTTGCTCAGTATGCAAATTGCAGTGAGTCTAACGGCAGATCTGTGATGGTTTTCAAGTGAGACAGCACTAGCCTTTCAAAGGTTTTCATGACTACAGATGTTAGAGTAACTGGTCTGTAGTCGTTCAGTTCCTTGATGGTGGGCTTCTTCGACACTGGGATGATAGTAGAGCATTTGAAGCAAGAAGGAACATAGCACATCTCTAGCGATTTATTGAAGATATGGGTGAAGATGGGGGCCAATTGGTCAGCACAGACTTTTAAGCAAGTAGGAGTTATCTTGTCTGGGCCTGGAGCTTTTCCTGGCTTTTGTCTGTGAAATAGATCTTGCACTTCCTTTTTTAAAAATGTGTTGTTTAACATGGCTAGCACCTGAATAAGATGTTACTTGTCACTGAAATGTACTCAGATGAAGATCAAAGTCCCAAAACTTTCCAGTTACTTGTTCCTATTAACACTTCGATGGTAACACTGACACTGACACTGACACAATCAACCAATCAGAATAAAGGAAAGCCAGACAAAGGAAAATAAACAATGAAATATATTACCTAGCAGTATAAGTCTAAAGATTTTTTAAAACCTTCTTAGTCTACTCTCTCTAGTAAACACTGTGTTGCTTACAGGGCTTCAGTAATGTTTGTAGTCAATCTCTCTTGTGAGATTGTTCTTCAGGCTTCAAAAAATTCCAGAACCCATCATTATTTCTCTCCTGAGTATGGTTTTCTATCTCAATTAACTAAATCTTTCTCAAACTACCATCTGGAAACAACCAGTTGTTTTATTTTCCTGTCAGCTTACATAAACAATGGGCTTGTTCTTTACATTCTAAAATTTACCAAAAAAAGCCCCAAACACTTTTTTTTTCTTTAGTGGTACCTCTCAGGCATTACCACTTCAGATGTCTTGAAGAAAAAAGAAAATATTAGAACATTCTCAACTTGTAAAAGACATATAGATGTTTTCGGTATGTTAAAGGTACATGAATCAAGAAAAATAATGTCTGAAGAACATAAGATTGAGAAACCCCTAAAAGATTATCCAGAACAACCTTTTTTATACAATGTGCTCAGGATCTGATTGGACTGCAATTTATTTGGGATATCCATGATATCTCTACAGTATCAGACTGGGAAAAGAAAATTTAAAATTGTTTCCCAGTTACATTCATTAATTCATCTCTTCATCATCAGATGAAAAAGTGGAACATAATCTGCAATATGTCTTGAACTACAAAATGGAGTGATTACATCAGAAAAGAACTAATTAGAAGAACAACCTTTATCGGAGATGCAGAAAAATTCTTGTAATGATTGCAATATGCATTGGGATATGGGCTGGACATCCATCTAAATTTGAGTTAGTTAAAAAAAGTGATTGCTCCATATGGAACATCTATTCAATATTCAGTTTACTTAGAACAGTCTTGGCAACAGTAGGCAAATCTCCCCCCCCCCATCTTCCATCCATTTGTGTTTTTCTACACACGGTTGCTCAGTGTTGCCACTGAGATCCTATATTGCAATGTCAGCTAAGGATCAAACCATTTTGCTAATATAGCGGTTGTGCCAATAAAACAGTAATAACATTTAGATTCTAGTTGTCATAAAACTTCTAATGGAAGTGTTCTATTTTTTCTTTGTTTTTAATTTTAGAATCTTACCACTTTGGTACTTGAATGATTTTGTTCACGGGTATAGTACTAGCCATGGTCAAATATATGAGAATAAGAGTAAGGAAGACGTAAACGTCTTGCTAGACAGCTTTTTATTTGGCAAAATATATTTATTGGGACATATTGATTAAGTACCATCAAGTCATTGTCAATTCTTAGCAACCTCATAGATAGATCTTCCCCATGATAGTCTATCCCTAACTTGTTCTTCAATATCTCCCCAAAGAGACTCGTTATCACTGTAACTGGGTCCATTCACTTGGTTGTCTTCTTCTTTTTCCTTCTATCCTTCCTAGAGTTAGAGCCTTCTCCAGAGAGCTAGGACTTTGTATAATGTGTCAAAGTAGGATAATTTGATCCTGGTCATTTGTGCCTTGAGTGAGAACTCTGTGTTGATTTGTTCAGTGATTCATCAGTTTGCTTTCTTAGTGTTAGACTCAGTATTCTCCTGAGTCTTTTGTAGCATCCAAGTTCAGTCCAGCAGTTTTTTTTATCCAATTCTCACTTCCATAGTGTGTCATAGGGAATACTATGGCTTGCACAGTTCTGATCTTCATATGTATTAGACATATGATAGCATTTTAATATATTTTCCAATCCTTCCTGGCTACTCTACCAAGTGCCTTCAGCATTTTAGCAGTTGTGCCTAAGGCAGAAAAGTGACTAGGAAGGCTCAATGTAAGAACAGAATAACAGAGTTGGAAGTGACCTTAGAGGTCTTCTAGTCCAACCCACTGTTCAAACAGGAAACCCTATACCATTTCAAACAAATGGTTGTCCAATCTCTTCTTAAAAACCTTCAGTGTTGGAGCACCTACAAGTTCTTGGGACAAGTTGTTCCACTGATTAATTGTTATAACTCTCAGCAAAAATTCTTCTTAGCTCTAGGTTGGTTTTCTCTTTGATTAGTTTCCATCCATTGCTTCTTGTTCTGCCCTCAGGTGCTTTGGAGAGTAAGTTGACCCACTCTTCTTTGTGGCAGCCCCTTAGCTATTGGAACACATTATCATATCATCCCTATCAGTGGAACAACTTGCCTCTAGGAGTTGTGAATGCTCCAACAACGGAAGTTTTTAAGAAAAGATTAGACAACTGTTTGTCTGAAATGGTATAGGGCTTCCTGCCTGAGCAGGAGGTTGGACTAGAACATATCCAAGATCCCTTCCTACTCGGTTATTCTGTTATTTGGTCCTTCTTTTCATTAAAATAGACATACCCAATTCCTGCAATTGTTCTTTATATGTTTTAGCCTTCAGCTGGTCCAAAATCTCTGCCCATTCCCCCCTCCCCCTCCCCCCAATCTATTGGGTTTCTTCTTGATTAGACAGGTCAATCTTTTCAATTCACTTACTGTCCATCAATTTTTTTTGGTCTTCTGGCAGCTTTGTGATATATTTGTTTGGCTTATTAAAGTCTACATTTTTCTCTGTGGTAAATGCTAGATTACTGTATCTGAGCAAGAAAGAAAGTAAATTTTCTTACACTGGTGCTTTTTCTTGGAATGAACAAAAAGACAAATTGTTTAAGTGGAGTAGCTAGAATAAAAATCAGTGAACAAATATGCATCATAGTGTTAGATAACATGACACTAGATAACAAGGTCTGATGCCAAAACCTGAAATCTAGGATCAGCTATATAGCATGAACATCTACTGGATATATAGGGTTAGATATTCTGACATTTTGGCTGAGCTTTTACAAAATTATCTCTGAAAAATCCTAGAGAACTGGTAAGTGCCAGATGACAGAAGAAAAGCGAATATTATTTCTATTTTCTGCAGAAAGTAGGAAAAAGAAAACACAGCAAAATAGAGGCCTGACTTGTTTTTGTCTCATTAGTTAGTGTAGGACACAGAATAACTCTCTCTTTGACGGAGATTGGCAGTTCAAAAATGTGAAAAATTAAGTAGATAAATAAACAATAGCTTTTGGTTGCAGGGAGGCAGATTCCAAATGAATGAAAGGGAAAACTTCTTAACAATAAAAGAAGTTTGAAAATGGAATAAATTTTTCAGACTTCAAGTTTAGGACTGTTCAAGCAAAGGCTGGAGAACCATTTGATTGGGGTGGTTTAATTTGTCTTTTTATGCTAAAGAGGGGAAATAATATGACATATTAAATGGCCTCTTCAGCCCATAGGATGGTGTGGTTTTATTTTGAGAACACAAGATTGGCTTTCCTAAATTCATTCTTCATTTTATAGGAACCAATTAGACTTTAGGATAGCATAGTTTCGCTCAAGATCAGAAAATAATAGTCTATCAAATCAGAACCCGAGTTCATCAAGTTCACATATATTAATTGGCAGCAGTTCTCTAAGAATTTAGCAAGAATCTTGTCCCACTCCATTTTTAGATACCAAGCAATGAAGCCATTCTGATAATGCTTTCGCTAACCTGCTGGACATAAATAACAGTTTAGAGACAGAGTACTACAGAGCCTCCTATTTATCTGTTTCTCATGTATTCTTGATCATGGATATAAACCCTCTGTACCTGCAATCTTTCATAGTCTTATTTTGTGTGCATGTCACCTTATCGTTTGACAAACCCAGGGAATCCCAGCTGGTTAAGCCTAGAGTCAATGCATTTTAAAAAAATCAATTAAGTAGACAGGTGAATTATGCAAAAATAAGTTGAGAATTGGTACTATCCATTTTAACATTTTCTTTTATTAATCATTATCATCTAATGCTGATGTAACAGAACAATAAGGGACATTGCATGCCAGGAGCTAAACCAGCATTTAATCCAATGAAAACCTACAATTCAAGAGTTAAATATAAGGGTGGGAAATAATAATTGCCTCCCAGGAGCCAAATCTTAGATGAAGTATTGTAAAAGTTTTCAGGTGTGCTCCAGCAGGGAAGTCTTGAGTGGCTGCTATAAATCTCAGCAAGAAAGTTTAATTATTCAGTTTTTTGAATGGAACAGAATAGGAATGAAAATTCTGTTAGGATGAAGTGTTAGATGAGGTTCATGAGATCATAGTTTTAGTGCCTTCCAGTAACAAGTAAATATGTCCCCTAAAATAGTTTCTCATTAGATGCAGAAGGGCTACTGCTTAATGAAGCAAGCCCACCAATGTTCATACATATAGTAGTTTTCTGAATCAAGGTCAAAATTTCAGTGTACATTCTCTTCCACAGTGTTATTGCTGAAAATAGTTTGCTGCTTGAGGTGGATTTCCACCATCTAAATGGTTGAGGTTTATAAAACTCAATGACACCCAAGTTATTTTGGTATATGAGTGAGAAAAATCTCACTCCATGGCAGTAAAAATAAAGTATCTTTTTTTTAAAAAAAAGAAATAACAAGGGCCTGAGTGGCGCAGTAGACTAAGGCACTGTGATTAACATTCAGCTGCCTGAAATTACTGCACTTTCTAATCTCACCAGGCTCAAGGTTGACTCAGCCTTCCACCCTTTCTAAGGTAGGTAAAATGAGGACCCAGATTGTGGGGGCAATAAGCTGACTTTGTATAAATATACAAAAATATGAAGGCTATTGCTTAACGCATTGTAAGCCGCCCTGAGTCGCCGGAGAAGGGCGGCATATAAATCAAAAATTTTTTAAAAAATAACTGTGATCTTACAGCATATACCTCACTCTGTCATATGGCTAGACAATCTTTCTCATCATTTGAACTTCTGGAATTATAATCAGTCATTGTCTAACAGCAATTATAATATTACTAATTATTTAGACAAGTATTTCTTAAACTTTTTTCCCTTCTCACTTTCAAAAATTATTGAGAACCACAAAAGAGTTTTTGTCTCTTTTGAATATATATTGAGTTATATTCATTAATATTTACTGTATTAAAAAATTAAGATTAATGCATTTGCTGCTAGTTCTACTTCTCATAATTGCTTGATGGGATTTTAATATTGTATTATTTTTCAACATAAGGTGGCAAATCATTTTGATTTCACAGATGCTGAGAGGGTCTTGCGGGATCCACAGGAGTACTAGGAACACACTTGAAGAAACATTGCCTTAGACCATCTGGATTTTAGACCACAGAACACACATTTGTAGAACACAGTTTTACAAATAGGATTCTGATGAATTAGTTTTTAACTTCACATTTTCTTATACTGACAACACAATGTTTGCTTAATCTTTCTTCCTTGATTTAATCTAAAAGTACATGCTGACTTCCATCTGGATAGGAAAATAACTGATATTAAATTCCTGAAGGCTAAGAAAAAAATATTTAACTCCTGAAATATTAAATCCAGTTATTGTCAGGTTGTAAATTGGAAAATTATGAAGCACTTCACACGATAGAACCTACATGATGTTTTTATTTCACGTGAAAGTGACTTTTTTCCTGGATTGCTCATCTGTGACTGCCTGGACCTGCCTTGTTGACTGTGCTATTCCCAGGATAAAGCCAGTTATTTCATGTAAGCAATATATACAACGAGTCTCCAAGGCATCCTGTACAAATAAAATGGCTGGCCCATTTCCTGGAAAGAACTGGGAAAACCAAATCTTAGCTGTAAATGTTTATTCATCTCTAAAATGTAACTGTAGTATTAAATATTCAGAATATAGGACAAGTAATAAAAAACAGTATACTACTGATGCATAGGTTAAGAATATTAGGATTTATAATTTCCAGCATAGTGGGGAACAGCAAACATAAGTACATCTTTATGCTTCTTGAAGATACTCATTTTATTAAATAGCATTCTAATTCTACTGCTTGTATATACAGGTTTAGGCCAGTGGTAAAATTCAATTTTTTTTACTATTGGTTTTGTGGCTTGGTGAGCGTGGCAGGAGAATGATACTGCAAAATCTCCATTCCCACCCCACTCCTGGGAGAAGGATACTGCAAAATCTCCATTCCCACTCCACTCTGGGGCCAGCCAGAGGTGGTATTTGCCGGTTCTCCGAACTACTCAAAATTTCCGCTACTGGTTCTCCAAACATGTCAGAACCTTCTGGATTTCACCCTGGTTTAGGTCAATTACATCCACAAGCATTATTAGATTCATTCCTACAAAGTATATATATAATGCTTCTTGGCCAACTTTACATGTTTTTAATATATAATATCTATGCCTTCCTCTAGATTATGTGCATAGTGATGGGAGGCTTCTTCCAGAAATCCTCATTACCTCTCTGGCTCTTTGTTGACATCACTATTGTTTGTTTAGTGCTTGTTCCTTCTGGATCCCATAATGTACCATGGCTTACAAGAAGCCTGAGAAAAACCTGGGTCTTCTGATTGGTCCTTTGCCTTCTCTGTGCTTGAAGATGAGAAGCTGAATAGACAGTGCCAACGCATAGATAACTAGACTGTCTATGAGATGATGTATATTGGCAGGAACTGGATCATACGCTTTCATCCTGAAACTATCCCTACATAAAATAGAAGTTAAATGTTCTTTTAACAGAAAGTGAGTTTAAAAATAGTTGATAACTAATGTGCTATGTCAGACATCTATGTGACCAGAAGGCAAATTAAGAAGAAGAGGTAGGCTTATCTAGAGATAGATAATTTATAAGAGATTTAGGAAAACATAATACTTTTAAATTGCAATACAGTATTATCTCTCTGTTCACATACAGAATGTGGCAAAGGTCAGATCCTATAGACAGATCATTACATAAATTATATTAAATGTTTGAATTGCTTGCTGCTTTTTTATGAATACTTCCTTTCTTATTTGACACACCACCTTTAAGCATTTTATTGATTTATTATTTATTCATTGGTATCCTGCCTTTATTATTTTCAGAAATAACTCAAGGCAGCGAACGTATCCAACACACCTTCTATCTCTTTCCCCCCCTCCCCCCCCCCCCCCCCCCAAGAACAGCCCTGTGATGTGGATTGGACTGAGAGAGAGTAACTGGCTTAAAGTCAGCTATCTGGCTTTCATGGCTAAGATGGGACTTGAACTCAAGGTCTCCTATTTTCTAGCCTGGTGCCTTAACCACTAGACTAAACTGCTACTTCATTCATAAATGTGGTAACATTTTCTCTGGATCATAATTAATAAAATTAATAAAACAATTTGTGACTTTTGATTTATCCTGTATAAATAAGTGCGAATAGACATTCATTTCCATGGGGAATATTCAAATATTATAAGGAAAAGCAATGGGAAATTTATTCTTTCTTCAAAAATTTAATGATTTGATCTGTGACCGTTTATTCCTTTATCCTCTGTGTAATTTTGTAATATACATACAGTATCTCCACTCCAGGCAGTCTGTCAGAGAAAATTCCAGACAAGGATTCTCACTGTTTTAAACAATATATTGTACTGATTATTCAAACCACTATGTAATAACTGAACACCACATGATGTATATAATTTTGTACAGTTACACCTACATTTTTATATTTCTTCTTTCTCAAGAAAGAACCCAGAATATGCCAACTGTTGTTCTAAGGTTGGGGTTAATTGCTAGAAAACCAGTTTGTCTAGAGCAGACTAGAAAAAGAAAGAGGAATAGGAAATTAAGAGTTAGTATCCCATAGCTAAGGGAATTAGCATAGGCGTTGATCTCTGCAACTGAAACGGCTTCAAGTTGCTATTTTTAAATTTCTGTTTCTCTCAGGGGTGGAGGGAAGAAGAACCAATCAGTGGCAGTTAAGGTTTATTGTTAATAGACAATTAACAATAGTGTCAAAAATAGAAATGGAATTTCTGATTCCAGAATTAATCTGCCAAATGGTGTGGGAGGACTGACTTGGTTTTTTTTTTAAAAAAAAATGATTTGCTCTTTGTTACAGGATGAGTTGCTTCTTCAAGGAATGTCCAAAGGTTTTGCAATTATTTGCTGCTGGTTGATGATTCATTCTGGAGATGATTTCAGGGATTTGAAAGGAAGTGAGAGATCAGAGCCAGTGGTAACCATTAATAAATGCAAAGTAATTGAACAGCTAGTTTTCAAAGTAAGGGCTGAATATTTTTCCTGTAGGTTATGGATTTATCAGAGTTCAGAACAAGAAGTGAATTGAAATTGATATTGAAAGAATCAGGATCAGCGTCTCTGTTAGAGCCGTTGTCTTTAGAGTTTAAGCCAATAATTACATATTAAGAGGGCAGTGTTATTGGTAACCTGCTTGGCTATTTGGCTCACTTTACATGTAGTAAGTTTGAACTGGAGTCTTGGAAGTCCTTAGTATTAATATATTATAATTAAGAAGGCTAAAAAGTAGTGTATTATTTTTACTAACTATCAGGTATATGGGAGTTTTCAGAGAAAGGCAAGGTAAACATTTGTCAGATGTGGGACCCTGGGACAACTTTTTGGATTTCAGGGTTTCATGAATGTGTGTTTGAAATCTGTAGATTTCTCTTTCTTTAACATTCAATGTTTTCCCAAACTTCAGTTTTCTTCATCTAATGCATTTCCCAAGCAGTTTTTTTTTTCTAATATTTGGGCATTTTTTATTTAATATACTTTGTGTAGGCAATTTTTAAATTGGAGAATTGCCTCACAAATATGTGACTTCCAATTGATAATTTAATGTATTGATTTGGAATATAAAAGCAGGGGAAAAGAGCATAATAGGTTCCACAGCAAGATGTTTGATTGACCAGTAACTGCTCCTGTGATACGAGAGTCACATATGAAAAGGAGAATCCTAAGAATAAGAAATAAAATGCTTGAGGCCCAAATTATTGGAGAAACAAATTCATGGTAAAATACTGCCTTTAAAGGGACATGTAACCAAAGCAGTGGATTTTTTATTTACTCAGCCACAAGTTTAAAAACATGTTTACAATAATGCTAAATATCATTTTATTTGTTTATTTGTTTATTTGTTTGAGAAGAACAACCAACTTGCAAGTGGTTGGGGGTGCTTACAATTAGTTAAAAACATAAAAACAATAGAACTGGAAATAAAATATAATAAATCCCGAAAAGGGGAAAAAAAACCAGAATAACAGAGACCCAATCATTGCATATTTAATTTAAAATGGGTTCATCCCACCTCTAGCCCAGGGGTGAAATCCAGCAGGTTCTGACAGGTTTTGGAGAACCGGTAGCGGAAATTTTGAGTAGTTCAGAGAACCAGTAGCAGAAATTTTGATTAGTTCGGAAAACTGGCAAATACCACCTCTGGCTGGCCCCAGAGTGGGGTGGGAATGGGGATTTTGCAGTATCCTTCCCCTGGAGTGGGGTGGGAATGGAGATTTTACAGTATCCTTCCCCTGCCACATCCACCAAGCCACACCCACCAAGCCACACCCACCAAGCCACATCACACCATGCCTACCAAGCCATGCCCACAGAACTGGTAGTAAAAAAGTTTGGATTTCACCACTGCTCTAGCCCAATGCTCCGTTCAGAACTTATGAAAGGCTGGCTGGATAAAGAACATCCAAACTGCAAGGGGAATCTAATTCCAGAGGCAACGACAACAGAGAAATCATTTCTGGCATTGCCTGGTCCCATCAGTAGACATTGTTTCATTGAAGAGATCCAAAGTGAGCCGTGCCTATTCTCATGGGATGAACAGAAATAATTGGAAGCAGGTGGTCTACAAATAACCTGTCCTTGTGCCGTGAAGGGTTTTATTGGTGATAAAGTTTCTTGAATTATCAGTACAATTCCCAAAAGTGTGGTGTTACATGGACTTACCAAGATGTGCTCGTAATTACTTGCATTGCTGTATTCTGAATCAATTGAGCTCCTGGTTACTTTCAAGGCAGCCCCGTGTAATCCAAATGGAAGGTAACTAAGTCATGAGTGACTGTGAGCAGGGATTCCTGATTCAGGAATAAGCACGATCGGCACACAAGATAGATTGGTCCAAAGGTCTTCCTGGCTATGGCAACCATCTGCTCATCTGAGCCCAAGAAACGTCCCCAAATTGCTCACCAATTCTGTCCAGAGCCAGGGAACTCCAAAACCTCCAAATGCCAGAACTGGGAGACTGCAAAGCTACAATTGTTCCATCTTGCTTAATTTTGAGCCAAATTCTCTTCTTCCTTATTGAGCACCTTAATGACATCACTTGGTTGACCTAGAGTGGAAATGTATAATTGGGTCTCATTAGCATATTGATAATACCACAGCCTCTAAGGACAGATCATTTGTTTCACGCAAAGGGGGTCCAAAATTGGCCTATTATTATCCCTGTCTCTAATTGAATGAGAGGGAAAGATTTTCTTCCTTCATCTTTTCAGGCTAATTGGAATGAATGTCCTGCTTACTAAATTGTTTGTTTATTTAAAATATTTTACTCCTGTGTTTCAACTTTAAAAACCCCAAAGAAGCAAATTAGAGTCCATATCTGAACACAAACTCTTTCTAAGAGTCCCTGTGTAGGATTGCTCAGGGAGAAGACTGAAATAAGAACAGCAGTTTCTTTTATAATTAAAATAATTCTCTTCATGTATTCCATTCATTTTTTACACCTAAGCTCATGATTATTTCCATACACTATGACAGATGGAAATGGGGCTGATTCACCTTCTAGTTCCCCAAATTTCTCCTTAAATTTCTTACAACATGTTGGAACATCTTTGAAAGAGCAAGGGAAGGCAGGGGAATTGGAGCAAGCAGTTTCTTGTCTTCTGTTTCTACCAGTGGAAGAATTCTCAATGGAAATTTGCTTTGGGTCATTTCTGCCAATGTACAATGTAATAAAATTCTGGAGCTGGCCAGAGCTGCTCTGCTGAAATACACCAGAGATGCATTTCAGCAGGTTCTGACCAGTTCTGGAGAACCGGTGGCTGAAATTTTGAGTAGTTCGGAGAACCGGTAGTAAAAATTCTGACTGGCCCCACCCCCATCTATTCTCTGTCTCCCAAGTTCCAGTTGATCGGGAGGAAATGGGGATTTTTTTAAATTTATTTTTTAAAAATTTGATTTATATGCCGCCCTTCTCCGGAGACTCAGGGTGCTTACAATGCATTAAGCCATAGCCTTCATACTTTTGTATATTTATACAAAGTCAGCTTATTGCCCCCACAATCTGGGTCCTCATTTTACCTACCTTAGAAAGGATGGAAGGCTGAGTCAACCTTGAGCCTGGTGAGATTAGAAAGTGCAGTAATTTCAGGCAGCTGAATGTTAATCACAGTGCCTTAGTCTATTGCGCCACTCAGGCCCCTTACTGCAGGTTTTGCAGTAACCTTCCCCTGGATTGGGGACAGAATGGAGATTTTACAGTATCCTTCCCCTGGAGTGCCCACTAAGCCACACCCACCAAGCCACGCCCACAGAACCGGTAGTAAAAAAATTTGAAACCCACCACTCCTCTGGACATTCTGTTTTGGAGAATGATTGAAAAACAAAGTCAGGGCAACTTGAGCAAAAAAAACCCTCATGCATGAATTTGGTAACAGTGAAACTGGAAAGGATTAAACAGCATTTGAATTAGCAGCACTACTAGGAATCGTTGAGCTCCTGCAGGTTTTTAACTTTCCTTGTATGAGAGGGGAGTATGAGAGCAAGCATCCTTCCTCCATTTTCCTTCTGACTCTATAGCAACAATATTGCCTTAAGATTGGAACCAGAAAAAGATACAAGCAGTGTTTGAGGAGTAGACTGATGGTGTTCTCTCTGAGGATACAAACATAATAATCTCAGAATGTACTTCAAGTAGATAGTCAAAGTCTGGATAAAAACGAATTTGATTGTTCTTAAAAGCCTCCCAGCCAGTATTAAGCAATTAATGAGAAGAAGACATAAGTGTAGCTATTTCACTTGTTTAGGATTTAGGACGTAATAAAAATGGGAAGTAAAATCAGTGATGGAAGTAAAGGGGTGCCATCTTCTGTGGCACATGTGCTTAGCAATGCTAGAGCAACCCAAGTCAGAACTGCTGTTGAAGTCCGTCACTACTGAGGAAAGCTTTTCTTCAGCTTCTGGACATGCCCCTGGCACTCCCATATGCCAAATGCAAAGCACAAAGAGCTCGGAATAAAAGGTAAGCTACTCTGGTAGCCATTCCCAGCTGGAGACCGAGTTTTGCTTTCTTCCATTTTCTAAATCATGAAAGAAGTGTACTTTTTTTTTGTTCTTGGTCAGCATAAAGTTACGAGCAAGCAGCTTAATGAATGCAAAACCCACCACAGAGTAGTGGAAAGTATGAAGAAGTCCCTACACCCCTGTCCCAGGTAGAGATCTCTTTCTTCTCTCTCTCAACCCTCCCCAAATTGCACAAATAAGTAGGAATAACCCCAGGCAAATATCAGGTAGTCACTACATATTCAGTGGGGCATACTATGGTAAGGCACTCTCATGCTGACATTTTCAGTCCTTTCAAAGTAGTCATTCCCAAATCTGGCACTCTTCAAATGTATTGAATTAAAATGTCTAGTGGATGAGTTTTGCCATTAGAATAGAATAGAATAGAATAGAATAGAATAGAATAGAATAGAATA
>WNWU01000041.1:8132026-8186926 GCA_012654045.1 Ptyas mucosa | reverse complement strand
GGAAATGGAAATGGAAATGGAAATGGAAATGGAAATGGAAATGGAAATGGAAATGGAAATGGAAATAGAAATAGAATGACAGAGTTGGAAGGGACCTTGGAGGTCTTCTAGTCCAACCCCCTCCTCAGGCAGGAAATCCTATACCATTTCAGACAGATGGTTGTCCAATCTCTTCTTTAAAAAAGAAGAGTCAGAAGCTGTGCCCAGCAGGGCTGAAAGCTGAGAATTTGAGAAGCTGCTGGACCTGGGAGAAGTCTACTCTAAAAGCATGAGAAAATATACATAGCAATTTCTCAGTAGAAAGGAAATGCCATCCACACAAGTCTGCAATTGTTATAATGCTGCATTTAAAATATTGGATCCTAGACCTGCCAATTTCTTTTTAAATTACTACCTAGTTTTCCATTTTTTAAAGTAAGACCAGAAGTGCAACATTTCATAATTTTACTTCAAGTGACAGGAGAAGTGATGAAGCTTCAAAGGATTTAAGAAAAAGAAAGACTGGTTGGAAAAGACAATAGTTCATCATGGGCAGTTCAACACTATTGTATTGTTGGAACTTATTCATCATTCAAAATATTCTGATGGAATGTTCAAAACAAAACACTGGCTTGCAGATTTCACACATATTCCTATCAGTAGATACTAAATACACTGGGTCACATTTGATTGATTGATTAACTGATTTGATTTGATTTCAAATCAGATTTGATTTTAATTCCAAACCACTCTTGAGCAGTTCACAATATAAAGAAAACAAAATAAAAATACCTTAAGATAAATAAAAATATAACAAAGGAAATAAACAAGGTGGAAAATCTAAGCAATCAATCCCAAAATATATGGAATGTTGATTGGGTTCACATTAAACTGAGCCTTGGTGGTGCAGCAGACTAAAGTACTGTTAAGTAACACCAGCTGCCTGCAATTACTGCAAGTTCAAATCTCACCAGGCTCAAGGTTGACTCAGCCTTCCATCCTTTTGAGGTAGGTAAAATGAGGACCCGGATTGTGGGGGCACAAAGTTTTTATACAAAGCTGACTTTGTATAAAAAAGAACACCACTTAGGGTGGGCCGAAAGCCCTACTAAGCAGGTATATACAAAAGTATGAAGGCTATTGCTTAACGCATTGAAGGGCGCCCTGTGTCTCCGGAGAAGGGCGGCATATAAATCGAACAAACAAACAAACAAACAAACAAACAAACAAATGTGCTGAATCATGTTTTATGTTCACTGTACAAAGGGGAAAAAAACATTCGGATCCATATTATGCACTAACCCATGACTTGGAAAATATTCAGTGATGAGCCACAGTCGAAGAGATTATTTTACTGACTTTCCTCCCCTTCCATCTCTATTATAATTTGGATTTTAAATTCTTCAAATGAAGGATGTCTGCCTTTGCTTGTATTTCTCTTTAACGAAACATCTTTTTTGATGCAGAAGTAATAAGCACTATTTTTTTATTCCATTTTAGCTCACCACAGTCAGTTGACTCACAATCATGATGATGCTGAGCTGTTCAGCCTTAACTGTGAACGTTTTGGTTTCTCTGTCTACAGTACCATTCAACTGTGATCAGTTTGCAAGCAATTTTCTTTTGAAATATCCATGATTTACTTGAAGTCTGTCATCACTTGAGAATCATGGTGGAGGGGTTGCCTATTTCTTGTTCAAGATATCGTCCTCAACAATATTGTAACAATTTGCTCTATTGAAATGATTTTTCATACCTACAGCCATAATATATGTCTATGAATTGTCGAATTATTGGAGGAGGATGTAGTTTGCCCCGTGCACGTTATTATTCAATGCTTTTTCTGCCAGCATTAGAAAATTCAAGAATTGCAAATACTTTAGCTGCACAGTTTCATAATGTACTTTACTGATTCTATGAATTCATAATAACTTAGCACTTGTTTTCACAGATGCCTGGAATCATCAACAAATGTCATTCCATTTGTTATATTTGTTGGACTATGATAATAGAAAAATGCATTTTTGAAAATTCAAAGTATTCCAGCTCTCTTCCAGGCAGAATCTACAAGATAATGATAATCCAAAACTTTACTGAAAAGAATAAAAGTTGAAGTCAGAAGATGGTTTGTATTACATTCATAAGCCTCTGTCTAGCATGATATAAATATATATCCATTTGGGAACAAGTAACAGCTAGAATAAATTAGTCCCATTTGGTTCATTTTCATTCATTTTGAAACAGATCCAATCATGGATATAAACAGATACTATTTTGTTTATGAACATTTCATCCATGCCCATTTTGTTCTTATCCAAATTGAAGAAGTTAATCTTTGTTTCATAGTGATGACTGCAATAGAGCTGATTTTTCCAGAATAACTTCATTTGGGGACATGATGTTAAAGAATAAGAAACTGGAAATCTTCTTTTCTTTACAGCATTTTTAAAAATAATCCTGTGTAGTGGTATAGCATTGTTCTAGGACAACGTAGACAATTAAATATGATGGTTAAGATAGTGAAGAGCTAATGGAATGTAGACAGATTCCCCACATCCTTAAAATTTGCCAAACATCACCAATGTGACATGTTTCCTTCTCTCACAGCCCATGATTGCTTCCAAAATGTGGAGGTATGTAACCCCAGTCGCCATCTGCTTTGACAAAAGCAGCAATCTTTCGGTCGGGATAGCATCTACCCCCCAAAACATAGGAAATCCACTGCAAACATTGCTTTTGAAAGGACAGAATTGTCCATTTTGGGATTTTTGTCTTATTTGATCAGGAATCTTTTCCCACCATTTCTACCATCCCATCCTATTTCAGATATTTATTTCCTTTTTAATTTTATGACCTATTCTAGTGGTTTTCAACCTGCGGTCCACAGACCACTGGGGGTAGGGTGAGGATGTGCTGTTTGTGAAGGCTTGAAGCAATGTTTTGATTTAAATCTTAAGTTAAGTCTTGGTCCTTGGCCACATAAGATACTTAAAGAGTGTCTGTGGTGAAGAAAAGGTTGAGAACCCCTGGCCTATTCTTCATGCCCTACTAGCATACTGATTTCATATATACTTTTTATAGATCCTTAGGATTAGGATTTTAGGGTTTGCAAATAACATTCATTCATTCATTTACTGTCAGATCCCCATAGATCCCTATCGGGATGCTGCCATTCTGGCAGGGAGGGCCTGGATGCCAGTTTACAACCTTTTTTCTGTTTCTGATCTTTCCTATACTTTCATGTACCTTCCTGGGAATGGGAGGGGGAAGGGAATAGCCTGGTGCCATCTGTTTTGTCTCAGCTCCGAGGAACTGAGGAAACAGCATCTGAGAACAGCTCCTTATCATCTTCTCAGCTCAAAGTTCTCATAACAACTTTGCACCTGTGGTTTGACTCACCTCTGGACTGGACAAAGGGGTGGGGTTTCTACAACTTTTAACTTAATGGTTCTGAGCAGTAGTTTCAGATCCTGCCTTACTTTCCTCGAAATGATGCCTGTTTCAAGAGTTCTGCTTTCTTGAGGAGAGAAGAGAGGCAAGTCCTTACATTTACATTCTTTAGCCAATTCCATGTCACACAAGGAAGGACAAGGAAACAACAGCCTATCGCCAGCCATCAACACACCAATCAGCCAATAGGAAGACACTGCATAAACACAATTCACAGGACAGCCCCAAGCACATATCCCAGTAAAGAAATTCCCTGAAGCTGGGCTCCAGCATGAGTCCGAAACCTCGGAAGAATAAATCTGTGGCCCAGTAACCGACCCAAATTCAATTTCACAATTCCATGTCAGTTTATAAAGAAATGGATCAGTTTCATAGAACCTGAATTCAAGTATGCACATTCAATTGAAAACTAGCTTTAAAAGTATATACTGCCCTCATTCTTATCTGACTAATAATTATTGAGCTTTCCATAGATGAGACCTGTTCATGTTATACTCAACTTACTGTAAGTGATCTTTCTGGCACTGAGTCTCAGAAAGGTCCTGTAATACAAGAAGAATCACAGCATCATTAAAAACTATTAGATGAGCACATGTCAATGTTGATATTAGAGTAGTTATATACTAATAATTTGATCTAGATTGGCTTTCCTTAGTTTTAGAGTTGCTCTTATAAGGTGATTGAGGATTCTGGGATTTGTAATAGCAATAGCAATAGCACTTAGACCTATATACTGCTTTACAGTGCTTTACAGCCCTCTCTAAGCATATTGCTGCCAACAATCTGGGTCCTCATTTTACCCACCTCAGAAGGATAGAAGGCTGAGTCAACCTTGAGCCCGGTGAGATCTGAACTGCCAAATTGCAGGCAGCCGGCAGGCAGCAGAAGTAGCCTGCAGTACTGCATTCTAACTACTGCGCCACTGTGGTTTATAATCTAACACATCTGGTCAAAAACACTACAGCTGAGCTGAAATTGGGCCCTTCCACAGAGCCACTATTTTGCCCTGCAAATCCTCATCCACATTTTTGCACTGCTACGTAAGTGTCCTAACCATTCCCATCCTAGCTGTGCAACATGCTTCCCTGGATGTAACCAGTGTAAAAGAGCAACCTATTTATCCCCCACTCCCACTCTCATTCTTCCCTCACTGTGTTCACTTTTCACATCACAGGAAAGAAAAGGGCCACTGAGTCGAAGAGGAGCAAATGGTAGAGAGATGGTAGGAAGTTTCCGCACCACCTTGATTTCAGGAGCAAGGGAAGAGTTTTGGGAAGCTGGGATTTCGCATATAGGAAGAATCTGTACCATGCTGCAGCAATGCCTTTTTTACTATAGCATCTGAAACACAATCATAGGTTAATTGGCTCAGCTTTTGATGCAGCCTGCAAGCCACATGATGTGCGATACCAATCTCATATCAGCCCAGCTGCTGTAGTAATAATAGCATTGGAGAAAACCTAGGTATCATTGCCTAGTTATCAGCAGAAAAATTTCAGTGAAAAAGGCACAACAATCAAACTTAATTTCTGTGATGGAAAGAGTACTCTTGCTCATGTGGTATTATTACAGCTCTAAAACATCAATACTTACTGCTATATTTTTCTCTAGCTCAAAATAAAAATGAAGATGTAACTCACAACAAATTGAAAATAATAAGATGATCCTTACATCATCTGTCTGATACAGAATACAGAAGGAATTATTTAAATAATTACCATTTACTGATACTTCTAAAAAAAGATCACTAATGCAATGCAAATCACTAATATTCTCTGCTTTTCATATTCATAAATAAGAGAAAGATTTCATGTAGATATAAAAGTGCCAGCAATAGAATATGATAAAAAGAATCTGATAAAAAGAATTTGAAATGAATTATGTACAAATGATAATATGTCATCACTAAAATGTATAAACTTTTGTTGAGATTTGAAACAGAGGGACAGCAAATTAAAGAATGTATGGTAAAATGGACCAAAAAAATTGGTTATAAGATTCACATGGATCAATAGGAGAGAATATGGTTAAAAGACCTGACATTCACATAGACTTATAATTTAAAACTTTCTTAAAATGCTGTACCATTGCTACATGACACCAGCAAAATTGTCTATGATGTACTATATGAAGGTACTTCTTATCACTGTAGGAAATATGACAAATATGAAGGAACATTTTATCATGCATGATGGGCTTGTGAAAAAGCTAAAAGATAATGGATAGCAATACATATGGTGATGCAGAGACTTTGAAAAATTAGCATTCAGATGAAACCAGAACTTTTCTTATTAGGACTTAATGTACACTCAACTAGAAAAGGCTTATGGACAGTTGGTTTTATACATGGTAACTACAGCAAAGCTGTTATATAGACAAAGATGGAAGACTACAGAAACACCAATACTGGAGGAATGGTTCATGCAGATGACTGACTTTGTAGAAGTGGCTAAATTGACTTGTTTGACCAAGGAAGAACTACAGTTACTTTTATAAAAACAGGACATCCTTTATTGACATTTTGCTGAAAATAGATAAAAATGAATGGCTGGTTTTGGGATTTATTGATTAAAAAGGGATGTTTATGGGAGATGGTAATTGCTGGTTGTATCAGTTGCAGAGAAGTTTGAAAATTGCTTCTTTAAATAGCTTTCATTTTCTTAATTTTCTGTTATTCTTCATTTTTTCTTTTACTCTTTTATAAACTTTCTTTTTCTATTTATTCTTCTATGTTTCTGTAGTTTTTAAATTTTTATGCAAATATTTTTTTTAATTAACCCTACTTAAAGAAATTAATATCTCTAAATATTTAGGTGCATATTTAAGAAAGTTCAGCATTATCTTAGTTTTGCTTGGTTTATTTTATGTCTTTATTGCAAATATGCTGACATGTATTAAAATGGTACCTGATTTGTGTGATTCTAAGTGCTTGACAACTCTTTCCAAGTGATTACAGGTAATCCTTGACTTACAACAGTTCATTTAGTGACTGTTCAAAGTTACAACAGCACTGAAAAACATGACTTATGACCATTTTTTTAACACTTACAACCACTGCAGCATCCCCATGGTCATGTGATCAAAATTCGGATGCTTGGCAACTAACTCATATTTATAACACTTGCAGTGTCCCAGGGTCATGTTATCTCCTTTTGGGACCTTCTGAGAAGAAAATGGGAAAATCAGGTTCACTTAACAGCCATGATACTAACTTAACAACTGCAGTGATTCACTGAACAGCCACGGCAAGAAAGGACATAAAATGGGGCAAAATTCACTTAACCAATGTTTCACTTATCAACAGAAATGTTGGACTCAATTGTGGTTGTAAATCGAGGACTATCTGTACTTGTCATCAACTTATCATATATTCCAGTGGCAGATGGTTCAACCAATCTTACTACCACCAAATGAAGACAATTGCAAGCTTTTTTTAGTCTAAAAAATACCACGTTTATTTGGCAGATCTGGGCCCTGATGAATAAAGCAAAAAGCCAGGTGATGAGTTGAAACCTAAGGCACATAAAGAAGGAATCCCCACCGAATTCTGACTTCTGTAGACTGTTGCATTCCTTTATAAATAGGGAGGTCTTTGATGGCGTCAGCAGAGATGGCTAAATGGACTGTTTTGATCCAGGAAAAAAATACAAATACTTTTATTTCTGTAGATATAAAACTTCCAAGCAGTTTCTAGTTGGAAACTACTTCTGGACTTTGTGTTTGAGGTGGAAAAAAAATGAAACTTTGATTTTGGGTTTTACCAATTACATAGATTTGTTGTTATAGAAATGGCTAGTTAATACGATATGTAAAAGTAAAAAATCACCACCAAAGTCCAGGCACAGCAGTTGTGGGTTGGCCTCGGTTTGGACTGCTTTGCAAGAACCGGTAGTAAAACCGGCGGGAGGCTCTGCCCACTGACCCGGATGTCATCATAGGTGATCTGCACATGCGGAATGCGAACCGGTAGTAAAGGTAAGTAGAACCCACCCCGAGGCACAACCTAAAAAAGATGAGCATTTTCATTAATAGCAGGGAATGTTTAAGTTCTCTCCTTTCATGGATTGTCTCTGCTCAAAGGAGCAGTGAAAAAGTTGGATTATGAATAGACAATACCCCTTAGCTCTCCATAAAAGAGGGAAGACAGTGGGAGCACAAAGCTTGTAGCCAAATTAATTCACATTTTTAGTGCTAAAAGCATTCCTTTTCATGAGTCCCTGTGAACAATTATTAGAAATTGTTTTCAAATAATTTTTTTTCGCTATTACTTTGAATGGACTGATTTTAATATATATCACAATCTTTTTTAAAAATCTAGAAGCTTCTTGTTTATATTGTAATGTTGTATTTGATTATGTGTTATTATATTAGTTGTTGAATTAATTGTAACTGCATCGTAAATAGAGCTGCTGCTGCTATTACTACAACTATCTTCTACTTTTAGCACCATGCTGGCATGATTAAAGAGAGTAACCTAAATGCAGAGTTCCCAATACACCAGCATTAAGAGTTTGTAAAGCAATAGAAATTTGCTGTCATGACAGCATGGGAAGCATTTGAAGGATTTTAATGCACTGCATATATCTTTAACACCTCCCTCCACACAGTTTCCTTTTAAATGATTTGGAAAGGTTATTGGTGAAAAAAGGCAAATATGCACAGATTCATGCACTGAAACATGAATATTAAAGAAGAGGAATGCTAGTGTTGTTAACAATATTTTTTCCTATTTGTGAAAGGGTTAGGATTTCTTGTTTGCTTGTTTCTTTGTTTAGACATAATGAAACCTGAATGGGCAAGACAAAACACACTGATATTAACTAGCTTGTAAGAATAGGAAAGTGGCATCAATTGATGGGTAGCTCTCTATGCAGAGCTGACCCAAGAGAATGAAAGAATGGGTAAGTTGTTAAGGGAGGAAAGTCATAGGAAAGAAGAAAATATGAAAAAGAAATACAAAATAACCCCACCTTGGTTCTGTTTTGGTATAAGAGGGGGAAGAAAAAAATTCTGACAGACTTTCAAAATTCTGTTATTACACAATCAAATAGCATTCCTTGTGGGCTGTTCTGCCCCAAAGCACTAACTTTCATCTTGAAAGCCCCAGAGTTTCCCTTTCTCCCATCTTTTTCTTACAGTTTCCACTTTCCTAGGATTGACCGGGTTTTTTCCCCCACTTAATAACACATCTATAACTTCACTAAAATTATTGCCACATTTTGTACTGCTATTGGCTAGAAAGAACACTTACAGATTGTTGAGTTTTCTATGGTAAGTTGTCTGTCTAGTAGAACAGCAGGATCCTATGAAGAGGGCCATGTCTATTTGTTTATAACAGAATAAGAGAGTTGGAAGGGACCTTGGAAGTCTTTTGGTCCCTTACTCAAGCAGGAGTCTCTATACCATTTTACACAAAAGGTTGTCCAGTCCTTCCTAAAAGCCTACAATGTTGGAGCACCCACAATTTCTGAAGGCAAGGTATTTCACTGGTTGAATATTCTTACTGTCAGGAAATTTTTCCTCAGTTCTAGGTTGCTTCTCTCTTTCTTCAGTTTCCATTATGACGTTATCATCTTCATAGTATCCCACTATTTTAATAGATATGCAGTTTTTCAAACTACTTGAATTAATTTCAACTACAATTTAAATTGGATTAAGTTTGGAGATGGAAAGATGGGTAATGAAATGTGTGCAAATGAAAAATAAAGCTCAGAATACTACAATGCAATCACCAACATTTTCCTGAGGATATCAGTGTGGATAGACTTCAACACTTGTTAAATACACACATTCATATTTGTACAGTAAACTTTATAAATTTCTCAAGAGCAGGCACTTTAAAAGAACAATATGGGATTCTTGGTAAATCCAGGCAAACAGGACAACAAGACCATAGAAAACTGAGGATATATTTCCTCTCTCATAACCAGAACTGTCTATGGTTACATCTAAGATAGATAATTAAGAAGTTAAAAAACAATAACCTACTGTACTCTTAACTCAATCCTGCATGTGTTTCATGAATTAATTCATCTAGCATATGTGGAATCAACTGGGTTATAGTCCGGAAATTGGATGTATTAGTAGCCAGGATTATTAAGAAAGGCAGTTTTTGTTCTGATTGCCTGATTAAAAGGAAAGAGAGAAGAATTTTCTGGTTAGCTGATAGGCATGATTCTGACAATTATGGTTTCATCAGCGGACTCTGTGAAACCAGAGGTATACTGTTTGTCTCTGTAAAAGTAGAGCTAAGTATCATTCTTATCCTCTTAAATTATGTTCTGTGTGACACCAGTGCTCTCCACACAATGCAAACAATATTTTCCAAGTGATACCATGATTGAGGAGAAAATTTTGTGGGTTAGAAACATAGAAATGTAGAGTTGGATCATGTAGCCAAATTCTCTGCAATATGTAGGAGAACCAATTAAAGCAATAGTGAGCAGTAACTGTCCAGCCGCTTCTTAAAAACTTCAAAGATAGAGAACCTACAACTTGGATAGATAGAATGTTCCACTGATATACAGTTTTTACTATCAGGAAATGTTTCTTTATATTTAAATAAAATATTAAAAAGGTAAAGGTAAAGGTTCCCCAGCACATATGTGCCAGTCATTCCCGATTCTAGGGGGCGGTGCTCATCTCTGTTTCTAAGCCGAGGAGCCAGCACTGTCCGAAAACATCTCCGTGGTCATGTGGCTGGCATGACTAAATGCCGAAGGCGCACGGAGCGCTGTTACCTTCCCACCAAAGTGGTCCCTATTTTTGAACTTGCATTTTCGAACTGCTTGGTTGGCAGAAGCTAGGACAAGTAACAGGAGCTCACTCAGTTACGCGGTGCTAGGGATTCGAACCTCTGACCTGCTGACCTGCTGATTGACAAGCTCAGCATCTTAGCCACTGAGCAACCGCATCCCTCAAATAAAATATAGGTATCTGCAATTTGTACTAATTATTTTTGGTCTGTGGCAAATTATCCCAGACTATCTTCCCTGTGGCACTCTTTTCCTTCACTAGTCACAAAAAAACATGCTGTATACAGCATGAACATGAGATATTCAGTCAGCACACTGGAGCAACTGGGGGGGAGGAAGTCACCTCTGGAGTGAACGTTCACAAAGAACATGAGTCTGTTGGTGAAGTGCCATTGGAGGGCTTTTTATTCACTGTATCTTTGTGAAGGTGGGTTTTCATCAATCCCTCCAGCCAAGATAAAATGCTGAATGTGTTGGGAATATAAAACAAATCTCACTGCAGGCATTGATGAAATATTGTATTAAACATCTGTTATGATTTATAGTTGATTTATGAAACGTAAAGGAAATAAGTATTAAAATGTATATTCTATTTCAATATCTTCTCCCCCCCCCCCTTTTTTAAAAGCGTTGATGTTCAATTATCTTGAAAAGATTAAAAAACTGTACTAAAATGCATTACAGTTTGCTGGGTCAGAAAAGTTGCCACTTCAAGATATTTCATATTGTGTTCAACTTTGGGAAAACTCATTTCTTCTTTTAGTGCAACTTCTGGATATTTGGAAGGATCCGTTCTTTGTGACTCCATCCATTGAGCAAAGTTATGAGTGGATTTACTGTATCACATTGTGTGAACTCAGCCATTGTAATGTAGAATTCATGAATTTTTGCCAGTGGAAAAAAAATGAGTTTACAATTCTCTATGCAAGGCTACAACAGATGGTTATTAGATTTCGAAACCCAACGTAGTTAGGTACTGCCAGGAAAAAAAAGAGAGAAAGAAATAGCACTTGCTACAAGCAAGAAACCTCAAAGCAGATTGAGCAAAAGTAGTACTATTTTTGTCTGGGTGGCTTTCTATTTTTTAATTGCCTGAATGTTTTATCTGTGCTTTATTTGTTTTCTGCACAATGGTTTGTCTGACAATACTGAGGGCCATCTGTTAGGGCCTTAGAGATGATGAAATAAACTAGATTATAATTTTAAAACTTAGATAGCACTAACTCTATTTGGTAGGACGATACATTTGGAGGTGCAGAAAAGAAAAGGAAAAAGCCAAGAAAAATGGCTTTGAAGCATTTTAAAGATCCCTAAGAACCATACCGTATTAAGAGCAGAGAAAAGGAATGGAGGGCCACCCCATTGTAACATTTTTAAGAGAGAGAGAGAGAGATTTCCACATCCATGCTGGAAAAAGTACTATTTTAATTAAAAATGGGAGAAAGGGAAGGCAATGTATTAAATGGGAGAGTAGTGAGGATGTAGAAATTGTCTAGGGGAACAATGCCTACAGTGACCCCTCTTGTCTCCCTTGATTGTAAAGTTTGGCAGAGTAATTGGTTTGGATTGGTTACCTAGAAAAGGCCAATATTTTTAACCACAAACAGAAGCGCAGAGACAACTGTGGGGGGGGAAGGGGCGGGATTCTTTAAACAACTTCCTTATATCCTACCACTATTTCCTCATCCAATCAACTTCATGGGGGGGGGGGGTATTTTAAGAAAAAATGTAACAGACGGCTATGTGCCTCACTTCATGTTTCTGGAAGAAAGGCACAATATAATCTCACCAAGTTAATAAATACAAGCTAAATCCCAAACTGATTTGTATCAGAATTCATTTTAAAGCTAGGGCTCTGGGAAAGGCTTGCTGTCTGCCCCATATTGCTTTCCTGTTGAAGTTCACAAGGGGGTGGATCAAAACCAGCACTTCCTGTGCTGCAGAACGCAGGGTCAATTGCAAGGGGCAATCCATATGTCGGTCAAAACTCCCCCTCTTCCACAGGAACCTTCTTTTTTGTTGTGGTTTGGCCTTCCTAGAATTTGTATTTGGGGAAATCTGAAAAAAGCCAGAGGCATCTGTCACAATTTATAATAGTCCTCTTGGAAAATCTGCCCTTTTGAGTGAAATAAATCCATGTCACTCAGATGGCCTTTGACAGAGGGAATGTCAATGTTAGATCCTGGGAGCTGAGTTCTGGCATGTTCAGGAGTGTCCATCGCCTCTGATATGAACAATCTGAGAATAGTAATATTATTTATCATCTTCTGTCTGTCCTGTATCAGGGCAGAATACATTTTCTAATGCTACCAACTCCAACTGGTTCTGAGACCTGTCTTTGAATCGACAGCAGTAGTCAAAGGAGCCAAATATAGAATCTTTGAATAGAATTCCTTTAAAATGAATCTGTTTAATACAGATTCTTTCATTTGTAAATAAGATGATTTTTCTTTTTGTGTGCACATAAGCATGCTTCCCAAATCTGTTGCTAAACTGTTAGTGCCCACCTGCCTTAACAGATTTAAGCCTTCTCTTTTTCTAGTGTGGTTATTATAGATATCTAGATGGAGCCTTTCTCCTATATTAAGTTTTTCTCTCTCAGGCATATAAGGGGCGGCTCTAAAAATTGGATTGGATGTGTGATAGTAACACAAGTAGAATCCTCAACCAATGCATTGCATTGGATTTTAAGTCTCACTTGTTATATATTATTATATTATTATTATATTATATTTATATACCGCTCTACTCCCGGGGGACTCAGGGCGGTGTACAGACAAATGATAAAATACATATAATACAAATATTTTAAAGAATTGATTAAAATACAATTAAATAATTTGGTCTTAAACCTAAAATTAAAACTCTAAATTTATGAGATTAAGATTTAAAAATATAAGAGCAATTTTAGAAGAGGTTAGTCCAGGCCAGCCTGCTGGAATAGAAACGTCTTGAGGGCACAGCGGAAAGCGCGGAGATCTGGGATTGTCCGTATCTCCGGGGGGAGCTTGTTCCACATGGTGGGTGCCCCCACAGAGAAGGCTCTCCCCCTGGGGACCGTCAGTCGACACTGTTTGACCAACAGCACCCTGAGAAGCCCCTCTCTATGGGAGCGTACTGGTCGGTGAGAGGGTACTGGTGGCAGAAGGCGGTCTCGAAGATACTCCGGTCCTAAGCCATGGAGCGTTCTAAAGGTGGTAACCAAAACCTTGAAGTGCTAGATGAGGATGGGTCAGGATTTGGCACTCATGGGTGGCAGTGACCACAGTAAATGTTAAGGGGGGAGGGGGAAGGGAGTAACAAAAAAAAATCAAAACCTTGGGAAAGTTGGCTCCTATGACACTGAATTACAGTCTGATGGGGGAATGGATGGAGAATTGTGCCTTTCTTCCAGAAAGATCTAGTATTGGAATCTTTCCAAGGTTTCTCCCCTGAGTTGAAGCCTAAAATCAGGAACCACACTGGATAGACAGTGGGAAGGAAACAAATACATGCAAACTGACACCAGCATATAAATTAAGCAACTGACATACCTGAGCCAGACATCATGATGGCATTACATAACTACGTCTTTTGTGCAAAGACACCAGAATGTATGCGTTGTCACCCTGAGGTCATCATCATTTGGAAAAGTGCTAAGGAAGTAAATCATATATGTGAAATGTGCAAAATATTGGAAATTATTCAATATGACTCTTATAATCATTTACAATACAGTTGTGTCCATACCCATTCAGAAGAAAGGCCCATTAAATTCAGCAGGGCTTACTCTTGGGACTATAAGGACTGTAGCCTTATAGTCAAATGGAGGACTTCCTCAGCATGTCTCTCTTTTACCATATATATAATGTAACAGGTTGATTAACTGCTTAAGCCTTGGCGATGTATGTCTGTCTTCTTTTTTTTAAATTTTATATCATTTGCTTTATTTATTTTATTAAAACCCATCTCACTCTTGCAAGCTGGAATTTCTTGACTGACGGGATCTGCAACATGGCTCCTCTGTCGGCATGGGTGGGGGCGGGCCTGTCCTATAGGGGTGACATGATTCCTCAAGTAACCTGAACCCATGCTTTGCAGGGTTTTATAGGTAATAATAAACATAAATTGCACCCGGAAACAAACTGGCAGCCAGTGCAGCTCACAGAACAACAATGTAATATGGGGCATGCTAGGGGCCCCAAAGACTGCCTGCACTGCACACTCTGTGCCCTTTATGAGCCACAGTGGCACAGCGGTTAGAATGCAGTACTGCAGGCTACTTCTGCTGCCTGCCGGCTTCCTGTAATTTAGCAGTTCAAATCTCACCAGGCTCAAAGTTGACTCAGCCTACCAGCCTTCCGGGGTGGGTAAAATGAGGACCCAAATTCGCAATATGCTGACTCTGTAAACCGCTTAGAGAGGGCTGTAAAGCATTACGAAGCGGTATATAAGTCTAAGTGCTATTGCTATTTATGACTTCCACGTTTAAGGATCTTCACAAAGAGCATCTACCTTGCATATTATTTGATGGGTGGGAGAGGTGTGTTATGATCTCAACAAAAAGTATGATATGCTTGCCCCTATGATTCAGAGTGGAATGCCAGCTAGTACTGTATGTGTACCATCCACCAAAGGTTGGACAAAATGGTTTGATATGGATGTTTTTGCTGCATATAAAAATTAGTACGTTTGCATATTCATTCATTTCTGTTTCAGAATATATATAATTCTTTCCATCTTCTAGACCTGACCCTAGTAAGAGCCAATCCAATGGAAGTATAGCAAGTGCCAGGGTCCAAAAAGCTAGAGAAGGGCGCTACTTTTATTTATTTTTAACTGAAGTCTCCTCTGACTTATGTGTCTCTGGTACATAAATTAAATTTCAAGAATTGATTTAAATAAAACCAAGCCTTGAAAAGCTTTTCTCTGTGCCCACATGCCTCTTTAAAAATTTCAGTTAACTGATCTCCATGAAAAAAAATGAGTGCCTCAGGCTAACCATTTGAATCGTAGAGCAAAGTCTGATGTGATCTGATATAAATAACACAGGAAGTCCTGACAGTAAAGATTTATAATGAAGAGATCATGGTTGAATTTGTTGCACATGTTCTGAAAGAAAAACAAGTGAAAGGCACTTCTTCAAATTTAAACAAGGCATAGTTTTATTTATCCATATGTGCTATACATATATTTTACAGTTCATCTAATTGTATTTATATACCACTCTTAATTCCAAAAACCTCAAGGCAAGATACATGATTTCCATTTCCTGCATTTCATCCTTACAAAGTGAGGGGTCCAAGGTCACCTAAGGATGATGGTGGGCTTTGACAACCATTACATAATTAATCTATATGATTACTGCATGATTTCTATCTCTTTCATTTCATCTCACAGAGTGATGGGTTCAAGGTCACCCAAGTTTCAATGTAGAATGCAACAACATTACCTAATTAACTTGCTGTATTTCTACCAAGCAAAGCCAGAGCCAAACTGAATTTTTTATGATGTGAAAGAGAAGAATTCTTAAAAAACGAAACACAACACAGATTGAGGAAAAAGCTCCCCCCCCCCCCAAACCTGACACTCAGACAGTATCTTGAGCTAAATTAAACTCAGTGGATTTCTAAATGTTTAGTTTGTTGATCATCACATTAGGACTTTTCAGATATTTTTTTTTAATTACACAGGCGATGATAAGGAGACGGATGCCATGTGGGCTTTTTGTCACCTGCCATGAGAAAAAATGATGTTGCGTCAATGTTTTTGCATGCTCTTAAAAGTTAATATGTTTATTGTTTTACAAATGTTCAGAAATCCATTTCACAGCAATAGCACTTAGAGTTATATACTGCTTCATAGTGCTTTACAGCACTCTCTAAGCGGTTTACAGAGTCAGCATATTGTCCCCAATAGTCTGGGTTTTCATTTTACCAACCTCAGAAAAATGGAAGGCCAAGTCAACCTTGAGCAGGTCAGAATTGAATTGCTGGCTGTCGGCAGAGTTGGTCTGCAATCAGGAGTGGGTTCTACTTCCCTTTACTACTGGTTCGCAATGGGAGTGCGCGTCCGTGTTCACTTTGGTCGCACACATGCGCTTCTGCGCATGCGCAGATCATCAATTATGATGTCTGGGCAGGTGGGCGGAGCCTCCCACCACTTTTACTACCAGTTCTAAAGAACCGGACAGAACCAGGAGCAACCCACCACTGCCTGCAATGCTGCATTCTAACCACTGCGCTACTACGGCTCTTTTCATTTATTCTCTGTTTCAGAATATGTACAATTCTCAGTAAAAGCCAGTCAAATGAAGGCATTACAGTTGCCAGATTTTAAATGTTTATTTATTTATTTATTTATTTGTTCAACTTGTATGCCTCTTCTATCTCTTCTATGCTTGTTGGCCTCTTCCACCTCCAGACTTTCCAAGTACATGGGGAGTCTGAACCTCAGATGATTGTATGTATCCTCATTCCATGTCAAGACAAGGAGGTTCAATTTTTGGCTATGACTATGTCATTGAACAAAGGCATAATTTAAGAACAATGCTAAACCAAGCTCAGTTGACAGTAGAATTCAATATTTTGGAATTTAGTATTTTGATTGTTATTTATATTATTTCCAATAGGATTAATATATGGTCAAATAAAGCTAAATCTGACAATCATTAGAAAAACTGAGATAGGGAAAGAAAATATAACAAAAATCAGAATATTGTATCAGCAATGAGTTTGATTTCTATATATTCAATATTCTTGGGACAAGATTAGATTGTAATTGTTACTGAAATGTTTTAAATTTTGATAGAGCTAAGAGGATAGAACAACACAAGTATGAACAAATATTCACATATTTTACATGGTAAAATAAATATGGGAGACAAAGTTATTAAACAGACATATTAGCTATTTCTTACTACTGTATGCCCCACTGGTGAGAAATTTGCATCCAGTAACAAAACACACCAACCAAAGAGCTCAAGACTGCAAATTCTATTATACCATTCAGGAATTACGAAATTGCTGTGTGTTCAATTTGCCCTCTCTAGATACAAGTGCAGACATATGTTTGCTCTGTATCTTTTGTAAGAAATATCTTACCTGTATGAAACAACTGCATTTCTCCTCCGAGAAATGTAAATCACTACACAAACAGCAGCAGTCTTTTGTAGAGTCTCACGTAAAGAAGCTACTTCACAAAAATTCGTATCCCCTTAGGACTTTTACTGGCTTGATTTTTACTGGTGGCCCTGAATACTGTAGTTCCACCAATGATAATTTGTTATATTTTGCTGAAATATAGACCAGGTGCCTCGATAGAAAAACACTTAATCTCTCTCCTGGCTCAAGATGATGAAGGGAAGAGAACTTGCAGCTCAGAGGTTAATACAACTGCCTAATATGCAGGCAGCCCAAGTTCGAGTCCGAGTAAGCTGAGGAGAGCTAGCTGATGAGAACGAAATAACAGAGCTTGGGAGGGGTGGCCAAATCTTCAATGACTTTTGGAACATCATCTGGGTGAGAGCCATAGAGTCTGTGGAAGCATTATTGTTCATTATAAGTAAACAAAATGTGATTCAAATTTGAGATTCTAAGCAACACAGAGGGAGGAGAAAATGTTGGTAAGTTTATTATATATACTTTTATTAGATCTCAGCAAGTGGTAGAATCAGGAAGCTATTGACCTAGTCTGGACCTGGAAACTGAGCAGGATCCTGCATCACTAATATATCAATGATTAGGGATTCCAAAACTATAAATTGGAATGGAAAGAAAAAAAATCCCAGAAGAAAAATCTTAGAAGTTGGCATTGGCCAATATCTTACCTAGTGGCTAGACTAAGGGTCTACAAACTCTTCAGCTCATCAGCCCCTTCATGAAGTTTTAGATAGTTCATCTACACTCAAACTTTTATTATATGAAAATAAATTAATAACTACTAATGTAACTACAGTAATAATACTATAAACAATAACAACAGCAACCCTTTGGACAGTCCCATCAACCCTTGACCTCTTTTAGAACCCTGCCATAAATTATGCTATAGACTTTCTTGTTGTAGAACAGCAGTGTCTAACACTCTCAATCAAACCAAATCAAGAGAAGATAGATACAATATACTATATTAGCCCATATCCATTGAAATAGTGCACATATCTTAGTCTTTTCTCCCTCAAAATATTTCTTAGCAAGCACCTGGCCATTACCACACAAGTGATTTATAGCAGTGTTGGGTTACTACTGGTTCACCCTGGATCAGGTGAACCAGTAGCAGTGGCGGGAGGCTCCGCCCACCTGCCCAGACTTCGCTGCACATGTGCAGGATCATTGCGCACGCGAGCACACCCACAAGCAAACCGGAAGTGACGGGATTTGAATCCCACTACTGATTTATAACATCTTATATAGCAACATTCAGTCATTGCTGTGGCAGCATATCGAAGGAAGGAAAGAAGGAAGGAAAAGAAAGAAAAAGAAAGAAGGAAAAAGAAAGAAAAAGAAAGAAAAAGAAAGAAAAAGAAAGAAAAAGAAAGAAAGATAGAAAGAAAGAAATAGACAGAGACAGAAAGAAAGACAAAAAGAAACAAACAAAGAAACAAAGAAAAAGAAAGAAGAAAGAAAGAAAGAAAGAAAAAGAAAGAAAGAAGAAAGAAAGAAAGAAAGAAAAAGAAAGAAAGAAAGAGGAAGGAACGATGGAAGGAAGGAAGGACGGAAGGAAGAAAAGAAAGGAAGGAAGGAAGGAAGGAAGAAAAGAAAGGAAGGAAGGAAGGAAGGAAGGAAGGAAGGAAGGAAGGAAGGAAGGAAAGGCTTTCTATTGTCACAGCCCTGACTGTGATGCTATAAGACTTTATGAATCTCTGTGTGGAAGTGGTCTCTTTCTTCTCTACTTGGAATTGAACTCAGAAATACTTGGCGTCTATTGAGCTTCAAAGTATTCTAAATTTGTTCAGATCCTGAATGAAAAGATGAATAGAGTTCCTGTAATGACGCTTCTGTGTTCCTCTAAATGTTGGTACTGTAAAAACTGTAGTGCTGCCTAACAATGTTGAGCTCTTTAAAATGTAGCTCATACTGAGCTTGACAATAAATAAACAGATTTAAATGACACATTTTCCTTGAAAGGATAAAATGCTTCCATTTCACTGAAGGAGAACTGATTTCTTATCTGACTGAATGCACTCCTACAGTGGTGCCAGATTAATTAAGTTAGCAACTTTTCCTTTTTCGCAGATTATTTACTGCTCCCATTAGAAGTTCAATAGATCTCTTTATGCATGGGGGGACGTCTTACAAAGACTGATATATGGTGGGTTTTGTTCATAAAAAAGAGGACAAAGCAGGTTTGTATTATACAATAGTGTCCCCAGATAGGAGGAAAGAAACCATAAGGACGACCTTTGCATTCCCCACCTGGGAAATGCTCTTTAAGAGAAGAAATACTGTAGGTCTCACTTTAGAAACACCAGATATGAATGTGAATTTAGGCTGTTTAAAATAATAATAAAGAAAATACTAATTTCCTTCTTTCCTTCGGAAATTCAGGGTCATTGTAATTGGCCCTTAAGTGGTTCCCCCATCCAGATCCTGACTAAATGGTGACTTGTTCTTTAGCACTTTAACACTGAAGAAATATAAATACTTAGAAACAAAGAGAGCCAAAAAAAGAGAGAAGGTCATATAATTCTTATGAAAACTTGAACTCCAGCATGATTATTTTTAGAGATCAGCCAGTAATTAACTATGAATGATTATCAGCTGTTGTACCCAATGCACCTTTTAGCATAAATGGATTTCAAT
Organism: Ptyas mucosa; assembly: GCA_012654045.1. NCBI lineage: Eukaryota > Metazoa > Chordata > Lepidosauria > Squamata > Colubridae > Ptyas > Ptyas mucosa. The sequence continues at coordinate 8,166,963 of WNWU01000041.1, read as the reverse complement.
GGCTGTTAGTCACGTAGTAATGGCCACTTATAAATCCAGCACAGACTTAAATTGTTGTAATGCAGTAATATAAGGAGACAGATTTGGTCTCCCCTGTGTAACAAGCAGATCTGTGCAGGTATAATACTTCAAGATGAGACTGTAAATTACAAATAGCCAGCCTGAACATTGCTGCAATCATGTTACTGAATTTATAGTCATCAAACAGAAGAACTGGAACACAGGATAATAAGAGACAAAAGATAAGACAGAAAGTGTATTTTTCTTGAATGGAATATTTATTTTGAAAAGGAAAACAAGTTCTTTATTTTTTCCCCATACATACATCACTTGCTTTGGGAGACAAATATCCCAGGTTCAATTTCCAGCAAGGGGCTGCTTCATATATACAATACAACTGTGCTGCCAGTCACTCATTTAGTCAGTCCAAAACTAGATGCAATAGTAAAGTGAAGCTTTTTATTTTTAGTTTTCTGTATTCCAATATGGAGCACCTCTAACTGCAACTTAATGTTCAGTAGTTTCTCAGCATTGTACATTAGATATTTTCACTGTGGTTTTTTTCTTCTTCTTCGCTTTGTAGTTTTGGACATATCTTCTATTCTCCAAAGAATGCCAGGAGGTCAGTGAATACCAGTCTTAAGTTTAGCAAGTAGATTTGCACTAGTTCAGTGGACTTGTCTTTGCTCTCCCATAACTCTTAGGCAACACCAGAAGGTTAGTTTAGCATAGTTTTTTTGTAGATTTGCAGGTGCTTGGGATACGTGAGGAAGAAGATTCGAGAAGACTATTCTAAGCCTGCAGGTCAGTGGTGAAATGTAAAATTTGTTACTACCAGTTCTGTGGGCGTGGCTTGGTGGTGGTGGGGTAATGTGACTGGGTGAGCGTGGCCAACTTTTTTTATATATATACTTTTAAAAGCATTTTTTTTTACAACCTCTTCGGCCAAAGAGGTTGTTAAAAAATGCTTTTGCTACCGGTTCTCTGAACTACCCGCCACCATCGCTACCAGATCGGGCAGCATTTCGCCCCTGCTGTAGGTAGATACCCCCCCAAACTCAACTCTTCTACTTGCTTCTGTGCTTTGTAAAGATTCTTTACTGCTGGATCATAATTGTTTTCCTAAGGTATGACAGCTCAGCTAATGCTAGCACGAGAGCACATCTCAACTTGATGCCATATGCTGAGTCTATCTACGGATTCATTACTAGCGCAATAAATATCACATGATAAATGCTGTGATTCTAGAAAAAAATGTGATAGATTGACTCAAAGATGAATTCAAGTTCTTTCCCGTCCATTTGTACAGCAATCCTAACTTCACTGAAAGTAGGAATATGGATAGTTATTTCCTGGCAAGTCCCACATTTGAAATATACTAGTCCCGGAATGTCTCACAGTGTTTGACTGAGCCTATGGGATTTTTAAATTTATTTTGGTAAACAAGACTACCTTTCCCAGGATGTATATGGATGCCATGAAATTTTCCTTTAAAATTCTTTTGTGCAAAATCTTGGTAAATCTTGAAAAAGTTTGGGTAAAGGTGTGTACATTCATGAACATATACATTAATATTGTAAAGATATGTTATCTCCTCTGAGCTTGACTGTTTTCTTGCAAACAACCCAAACTAGATATCATCAGTGCTAGTGATGTTTGCAAGAAATCAGATCGGCTCAACCAAGGAACCGTCATTTCAACCCTGAGCTACAAATACTCTCCTTTATTGGTATGTTATCTCCGTATGTGGTTGCTTCCAAGACAGTTGCAACAACAGTTACTTTAGGCAGGATTATATATCCTGGCATGAAATATGATCATTAATGACACCACATTTAATTAATGTTAATATGCTACCTATTCATTAAAAATCATTCAATTTTCACAGGTACATTTGCATCTGGTTCATCTACCTGTGTACAGTATATAAATGTATATTCATTAATCTATTTATTTCCAGTTTGATTGGTTAATATCTTCTGGTTTAGTTATAATTACCAGAAATAAGTCAGGCAGGTTACAGTCATGTAGCATACTAAAGCTAAGCACGATGCAAGTTTCCTTCAATTTCTGCTTTGTAAGAAAAGAGTGAAAGCAGTCTAGTTTTCCAAGCATTTGACACCCGATATTTCCGTGCTATTTTGCCTCTCATCATCTTGCACTCTTTCAACCTGACATTCTTAGGATTTTGTGGGTGCTCCGAGCCACATTGAAAAGTCTTCCAAGGTCACTGCTTTGTCTCAGCATCATCAACTATGACACCTTTCTTGGCCAACAGTACATTTTTGAACTGCTACTCATTAACATCCAGAGGCAAGCTGTCAGCCATAAAAAAAAACCACCCAAAGAATTCCTTGCTCTAGGGCTGGTATGTCAGTTAAATCCACAGAGCTCACGTTTTCTGACTCAACAGGGTGAGCTTGTGCCATACAAAGGAAGACAATAAAATGAAACAAAAGGAAATGAAAGAACAGAGTTTCTAGTTGTGATTATATATATATATATATATAGTTGGAACACTCTTCACTGAAAAAGGAATAATTCCTTGACTGACAGTGAAGCATATTACCCACTGTGACTCTGTGGAAAGGCTGGACTACCTGACCCAAGCTACTATACTACACACACACACACACACACACACACACACACACTAGACAATCCATGCAAGTGTAAGTAGTAGACAGGTCCACTTTGTGCCTGCATTTTGAAAAAAATAGGGACCTTTTAATTAGCTGAGACCACAGAAACATAACATCAGATGGGATCTTAAAGGTTATTTAGACCAACTCCCTGTTCAGTGCCAAATGCAATTAACATAATTCTTGACATTTGTGTATCCATCTTTACTGGGATATACAATCAAACTTTACCCAGTGGTGAAATCCAATTTTTTTTACTACCGGTTCTGTGGGGGTGGCTTAGTGGGCATGATGTAGCTTGGTGGGTGTGGCTTGGTGGGTGTGGCAGGGGAAGGATACTGCAAAATCTCCATTCCCACCCCACTCCAGGGGAAAGATATTGCAAAATCCCCATTCCCTCCCCACTCCTGGGGGAAGGATATTGCAAAATCTCCATTTCCACCCCACACCAGGGGAAGGATACTGCAAAATCCCCATTCCCTCCCCACTCCTGGGGGAAGGATACTGCAAAATCCCCATTCCCTCCCCATTCCTGGGGCCAGCCTGAGGTGGCATTTGTCGGTTCTCCAAACTATTCAAAATTTCTGCTACTGGTTCTCCGAACTGCTCAAAATTTCCGCTACCGGTTCTCCAGAACCTGTCAGAACCTGCTGGATTTCACCCCTGCCTTTACCCATTAAAATGATTTTTCACGCTTAATCCATTGGCAGCAAATGTTTGCCCATTGGTTCTGCTTATTGCCTTTCTGAAGAGATAGGGAATGCCTTCTTCTTTTCTCTCTTTTTTTGACAGTTTTTTTAAGTCTTGGAAGAATGTTATAAAGCTTTTTCTTTATCTTTGTTCATCCAGTTCTCTATCCCCCCCTCCACCCACAATTCTTTATATAATGTAGTGTCCAGATTCCTCATCATCCTTTTGTGAACATTTCCACTTTATACCTGGTTTTCTGACAATGTGTCTAGAAGTTAACATAATGTATTTTAAAAAGAGCCTGACAAATGCAGATGTAGAATATGTCTTTTGAGATATTACACTATTACTTTAATGTACATACTGCCTTATGGTAGATCTCAATAATATTTGTGCATGCACGTGTATATACAGAGAGAGGGAGGGAGGGAGGAAGGGAGGGAGGAGGGGGAGAGAGAGAGAGAGAGAGAACGAGAACTTGATAATTATTCCTGTCAAAATTGTTTGTCTGGGCCATGTGTTTGAATCTGCCAGGATTTTTATAAACCTTGATTCTTTTTATACTGTGTGAGCTGTCTCTCTCGGCTTCATATCATCCGTAAATCTGATTAGCAACCTTTTTATTCATTCACTCATAAAAAGAAATTGTATGGCACAGATCCTACAATAGAGATCTGTGCCACTACCCTCCAGACTATTCTCTAGCCTGAGGCAAAGCTATGAATGAGTCCTTCTTGAGTGCACTTGATTAATCAGGTGCAACTGATTATCAAATTAGATGTGAATTCACCTAGCAGTCACAGTCTCCAGCTTACATTTTGCCACATGGTCACACAATTACTGTGACATATTTTTCTGAAATGAAGTTATACTGCCTAGGGTGATGTGAAGCTTTGATTTGAAGATTCTACTTAAATACAATTCAACTGAATGTCTAAACTGGATAGATGTCTAAGCCAAATTGATTTGAAGATTCTGTTTTAAGAGTCAAATAGATAATTCAACTAAATTTGAGTCAAATATTTGAATTAGATCTGGGCCAATTGATGCCACTAATGTTTATGGCATTCCTATAATTTTTAATAGGCTGGTAACTCTACCAAAAAGAAAATAGAGTTGATCTTACATGACTTTTTGGTAACTCCATGTTGACTCCTGGTAACTGAGGAATGTTTTTAAATGCTTCCAAACTGAGTACAACCATTGTCCCCATATACAAAAAAGGAGAAAGGGTGATCCTGCCAATATAGAATAATCAGCTTCCTCAACATGATCAGAAAACTCTAGAGAAGACACCTAAAAATGGAAATTCCAGGACCAGCTGGGCCAAGAAAACATACTTGCAGAGTAGCAAATTGGTTGTAGGGAAGGCTAACCTACCACCGATCAGTATCTAGTTTATCATCTTATTGAAAAATACTTCTCCTGCAACATAGCCTCCCTATATGCTGCTTTTTATAGATTTTAAAGCAGCATTTGATTCTACATCCCTTGTTAATTTGTGGGGGAAATTGGAAGCTTTCTCAATTGACCAATATCTACTTTATTTAATATGTATGCTTCATGAAGGGACCTCACTCAAAGTAAAATATAAGCCCCAGGACCATTGAAATTTAGAAAGGTGTCAAGCAAAGATGGGTATATTGGCCCCATTCTATTTAATTTCTGTGTAAAGTCCCTGGTAGGTTCAACATGAACTTTCATCTCAAAAATCTTGCTAGGAAACACATTTCTGTTCTATTCTGCACAAACAATGTAACAATACTTTCAAGAACTTCTTATTAGCCTTAAAAGAGCACTGAAAGCACAGCACAGTATTGTAGGGAAGATTAGTTAGTACTCAATTACTAGGAAACCAAAATGATGGCATTTGCCAAAAGACCTAAGACCCACTCCTGGAGGAGAGGTGCCCACAGGTTCACTCTGCTAAGACCAAGAAACTCCACGGAGACTATGTTGCTGAAAATGCACACAGTAGCTCAACTGCCATTCTCAAATTTCTCAAGACAAGAAATGGCCATTATATACCTGCAGCATTCAAACTATTCAAAGCCAAACCAATGGTACAAATTATTTATAGGGATGTGCCCCTTCTCTAACTTCGCACCATTAGAATCCACATTTCTAAGATCAGCCCTTCAAGTCCCCAAATGTGTTTCTAAAGCTTCATGCCTGAGGCTGGAGACAGGCCTCATGAAAGGGAAGGCTAGAATATAGGTGACTATACTCCACTATTGGCTCAAACTCTCTTTTTTTTCCTCTTGGCCTTGTCCGATTAATTATGAGGCATTATTTTTAATCCACATGGAAAAGGGCAGTAACAACTAAAATCTCATCCTTGGACTTCTCCCCTGGTCTTCTACTCAGCAAAAGATATGCCAAAACTCTTACTGAACAACATATAAAACAGGGGTGAAATGCTCCCAGTTCGGACCGGCTCGGGTGACTGGGAAGCGATGGCGGCAGGCAGTTCGGAGAACCAGTAGCAAAAACCCCTGCCCCCGCCCCCCATGCCCAGCTGAGCTGCGCGATCATCAGAGCCTTGACAATCCAAGCTCTGACGATCCCAGCTGAGTTGCCTACTAATCAGGCAACTCAGCTGGGATCACCAGAGCCATTTGAAAGCATTTTTTACATGGTTTTACATGTAAAAAATGATTTTAAAAGTAAAAAAAAAAAATTGGCCACACCCACCCAGTCACATTACCCCTCCTCACCAAGCCACGCCCACAGAACTGGTAGTAACAAATTTTAGATTTCATCCCTGATATAGTAAATATGGAGGGCCAAATGGACCAATTCAGATCCCGAACCTTTATTGTTAGAGAATTGAACAGATATTCTGCTTCCCCTAAGATGTACTTAATCAACATCAAAGTATCTAGCCACTGGAGGGCCTTTACTCTGGCACAATATCATACCCTCCCCTCAGGTATCCTTGAAGGCTGATAGAGGATAATTCCCTACCCAGTTTGACAATGTGAATCTCTACACACAGAAACAACACAGCATATGTTTCTCCAGTGTCTATATTACAAAAACATTTGTGCTAGCCTCATTTCATCATTATTGTATAAATATCCAGGACACACAGGACTATCTTATATTTCTTTGCTGCTCACACACACTAATCCTACCACAACATACAGTGGTGTCAGCAGCCCTTCAAATCCTTCAGATGATGATCTGTGCCTCAAATTAGCCTTAATGAATATTTAAATTGTTAACTAACACGTTTTGTATTGTGATAGATTTAGTTAGCCATATATTAATATTTATGTAGGTTTGTATTTAATATTTTACTCTATAATTTTTTAGACTATATATGACTTTTAAATGTACTTTTTATGGTTTTTTTAGTTTTATAAAAAATACACAAAATGTGTAATTTTTGTTTTAATATTTTTTTAAATTAATTATCCTACTTTCCTTATGCTGGTCGATGCCAGTAATAAAGATTTGGTTGATTGACTGCTTAACAATTTATTGTTCTTACTTCCTGCCATCAGATCTACAGGCCAGTTGTTCCCAGTCCATCTGATATATTTTTTTTCCTTGAAGATGGGAGAGGACACCTGTGTGTTCAAGTCTTCCGGTATCTCATTAGCAAAATAATACCACATCCAAGAATTCACAGAATGGATTTACAATTATATCTTCTAGTACTTCGAAATGTAGTTCTTTGCCCAGGAGACAAAAACTCATATAAAGTAGCCAAGTCTTGTGTATTTGAACATACTGCTGTGGAGGTGTTTTCTTAATACCGTGCATAAATTTAGCTCCATATCTGTCTAGCTGACTTTGGGATTTTGGCGGCTTGCCATTCTGTAACTGATGTACTGATGATATTGTCATAGAAACTACAATCAGAGTTGCTATATTTTTCTGTTTGCAGTGGCATCATTTCTTTCCCAACTTATAAAAATGGATTGAATCGCAACCACAGTTTGCTGAGATTACATGAATGTAAAAGGGCTGCTAGCATGGGAACAAAACAGGATTGCTCAGTTAAAGTTGTATCCTTGTCTTTGTTAATGTCTTCAAGTATTATGGCTACCAGTTTGCATAGACTTTTAACATTTCCCCAGATGGATGGACTTCATTCTGTTCATTGCGAAGCCATCATGGTAGCCATTTGGTGCACTGTTGATACGAAATCTAATTTCTATTTTTAGACTGGAATAACAACCTTGGCAGAAAAGAGTGAAACTGGACAATAGGAAGGATAATGAAGTGAGCTCTGTCACAGGCAAGTTTTCACTTTCTTACTATGGTTTTAGGTGATTATTTACTTTGGCATGCAAAGAAAATGGTTGCCATAGTGACTGCTACAATACTTGATCCTTGCTACCTTTTCCACATAGAACACCTCTTTACAGAAGCATTTACTAATATACTGGGTGAACTTCCTGGCTTCAGAGTCATTTCAAAGGGAGAGGGAGACAGAAAATTCCACAGTGGCCATTTCAGAAAGTCATTGAGTGTCAGTCTAGCGTATGCATTTGAACTTGGATGAACTGGGCAAATTGAAAACCTCACTAGTTCATCTCTTGTATAGCAGCAAGGGGCTGCTGAGAGCAAAGAAATAAAAGAAATAGAGGCAGGCTATTCTGTGTATTAATTTCTATCCATAGTTGCTGTTGCTGTTATATTGTTGGTGGTGTTTTGCATTCTTACACTTGAAAAGAGAATGATTAGCCTTGAGAATTTACATTTCACAGGTAGAATGGCTAAAAACAAGGGAGACTGTTGCAATGGATGGGTACTCTTTCTGATAAAGTAAACCAAAACAGAATTCTCTTTCTCATCAACATGATAGAGGCCAAACCTAGCCTATTTCTAGCTACATCATCCTGGAAGAAGAATTAGGGAACTTTTTTTCTCTGTGAAGAAAGGCAAAAAGGAAAGTGACCTGAGATCAGCCACCTCACAGATAAAAGCAGATAAAATGACAGGCAAAGAGGAGCCCAGACTAAAAATTGTTAACTCTCAGGCTACACCGCCCATTCTTTGTTTCGGTAGGGCGTAGGGTACTGTAGAGTCCATCCTACTGAAGTTATTGGGAAAAGGAAATCACTTTGTCTCCTGACCTCTCTATGAAAACACTGATCCTTGTGGCATGACCAAGGCTCATTGGTTTTGTCTGCCATCTTGTCAAGAATGCCCTCCTGCTTCCAAGATGGAAGACAGGTTTAGGTTGTAGCATACATATTTACATGCCATTAATACAGTTCTTCTGGGGAAAAAAAACTTGATTCATGTTAGTGTAGCCCCAGTTAAAAAAATATGAAAATCATGAAAGTAAAATATTTTACTTAGCTATGAATAGCTAATGACAGAACATTAGAAAAGGCTCTCTTACCCTAACTCTAAAGCTGCTCTCCATAATGATTCAGATAAAGATTAAATACAGAGCAGACTTAGTTCTGAATACATTATGTAAAATCACTATTGATACACCAGGAAAGATTATAATATTATAAAACATTGTATTATCAGTTATAATTAGAAAATGGTAATCTTTTTGTTGGGAAAAAGTACAATATTCTGTCTTGGCTAATGTTACTTTGCGTGTTGTATTCAGAAAGCAACAACAGTAACAAAAAAGAAAATTGTAGCCTTTCCTGACACAGCTGATAAAATATTTCCAGAATGGAGGATAAAACTGTTTAGCTATATTATTAGACTAGAATTGCTTTATTATGATTATGGACCAAAAAAAGGAAGAAAGGAGCAGCATAGCAAAACATTATGTAGCAGTAACAATTACAGCCTACAGCAAGGTGGACACAGGATTATACAGCAGGGTTTACACACAGTATAAAACAAAATTTAGCAAAGTTTAGGGACACAAAATTGTCTTTGTCTTAAACAGGAAGTAATAGCTGGCTAGGAAGCTACCAGCATCCTAACCAGCTCAGAAAGTTTGACATTGTGTCAGTCATCTTATTGTCCACAATGGCTCACGTGGTCCCTGGTGATATACAAGCACTTCCTGCTCCATCATGGAATTAAAGGAGGGACTGCTGGGCACTGTGACTCCTACCATTTCTTTCCTTCATTGACATTTCTGGTTCTCTATCCTCTCTTCGCTATAAAAGGCAGCCCATAGCTGTGGGTACTAGACACCATAGCTAGCTGCTGTTTAATTGCAGAGGCACCCTACTTCTGAACGTCAGACAGGAGATCCTGAGCAAGAGAAGGCAGTGGTCCTCATGCCCTGCTTTGGGATTTCATGTTCTTCTCTTAGGTAGAATCTTCCTTGTCATTGTCACAAAAAGACTCCTGAATTAGATACAGTCATTAGTCTGATTTGTCAGAACATAAAGCGGTGCAAACCCTTCAGATGAATTGTTTTCAATATATGACAAATAATGCAAATAAAGCAGGGGTGAAATGCTCCCGGTTCGGACCGGATCGCCCAATCCGGTAGCGATGGTGGCGGGTGGTTCGGAGAACCAGTAGCAAAAATTCCTGCCCACCCACCCCCTCATGCCCAGCTGAGCTGCGCAATCATCAGAGGCTTTTTAAAAAAAATTCTTAAAAGTATTTTTTCTACAATTTTTTTCTCTCTTCAGCTGAAAAAATGCATTTAAAAGTAAAAAAAAAAGCCTCTGATGATCATGTGGCTCAGCTGGGATCGTCAGAGGTTTTTAAAAGCATTTTTTTTACAACCTCTTTAGCCAAAAAGGTTGTAGAAAAAATGTTTTTAAAAATAAAAAAACCTCTGACAATCAGGCAACTCAGCTGGGATCATCAGAGGTTTTTAAAAGCATTTTTTAACAACCTCTTCGGCCGAAGAGGTTATAGAAAAAATGGTTTCAAAAGAAAAAAAAAGTTGGCCACGCCCACCCAGTCACATTCCCTCCCCCACCAAGCCACGCCCACATAACTGGTAGTAACAAATTTTACATTTCACCACTGAAATAAAGCACAATGTTTCAAATTGTTAAAGCAGCAACATCTGGGTGGGTTTTGAAGTTGCCCACATTGGAACACATCTACAAATGTGTTCATGGAAAACTACTTCTCTGCTGTGAAGCAATGGTACATTTAAATCCCTCGTATTCATATTCTTTTAATGTTGTTATGACCAGCTGATTTACTTTGTCAAAGACTGGCATTACCAAATGGATTTGAACAGAATATTCCTGCAGAGAAAAGTAGCAGTCTTAAATGGAAGTCTGATTTAAATTCCTTGATTCATTCAAAGTATGTATCTTACAAATACAGAAGCTATTAAATATTAAATATATATGTATAATGTTTTTCAGAAGCACAATTTAGTATAAAGCCATGACGAGTTAGTCTGGAATAGATACTTTTGTCTTTTCATAACCATGCAATACTTATTTTTTCTTTCTCCTGCTTCTATTCATTCAGTCTTTTGAAAAGTCACAGAAATTAATAACTGCCAAATTGCCAAATCTCCTGCTGTGCTTCAGTCTGTCACTGTCTTGGCAAAGGAAGCCAGATAAAAACTTATATGTTTGACAATCATAGAGGCCACAGGCCAGATACTTTGCTTGTGCAAACGCTATGGAAATGTCTAGCAGTTAAGCAAGAGATAAACAATCTCAGTCAGCTTAATTCAATAGTTTCATAACCATTTCAGGTGTTATGAAATCCAGCAGGTTCTGACAGGTTCTAGAGAACCGGTAGCAGAAATTTTGAGCAGTTCAGAGAACTGGTAGCGGAAATTTTGAGTAGTTTGGAGAACCAGAAAATGCCACCTCTGGCTGGGCCCAGAGTGGGGTGGGAATGAAGACTTTGCAGTATCCTTCCCCTGAAGTGGGGTGGAAATGGAGATTTTGCAGGATCCTTCCCCTGCCACGCCCATCAAGCCACACCAATCCCACCAAGCCTCACCCACAGAACCGGTAGTAAAACAAAAAATTGGATTTCACCACTGTGTTAATGGGGATACTGGTGGTACTGCATCCATACAAAATGAGGTCTCCAATTTTGCAAAACTGGCAGACACAATGATCTTAAAGGGACAGTGTGGGTGAACTTGCAAAATGGCAACACTAAATGGCAGCAAGGGAAGGGAAACTGGACAGAACGTCTTCCATTACATCCACTAACTACTGCAGGATATCCCCTGTTATTAGTGCTACTAGATATGGGTGGGAATATCCAAGCAACTTCTAGAAAGCAAGAGACACAGAAAAGATCAACTCTTTGCTGCCCTTAAGTGTTTCTTCAGGTTTCTATAATCTATATTGAATACTGCAGTCCTAGCCACACTGTTCTCCAGTTTCTTTTGCTTATTTTTTAAAATCGGGTGAGGCCAATCACATATTGCTGATATTTTCTAAGTGTGTTGTTTGGGCTCATGTTAGGACCACAAGCACTATTGAAAATAAGAATGATGTTGAAAGCTTATTTTACTTTATTATATTTTTTTTAACATTTCATTTTACTTTTCATTATATTTTTCAGTCAGGCCATATTTTCATATTCTCAAGGTTAGGTGATAAAGAGAATTTAGCAGATGCCCTAAACTGGGTGTGTGGGAATACTGGCATTGCTCATATTGGAGGCCCCAGGACTAAAATGAATTGTAAGGATGCCAATGACAACCTGTTTTAAGTTCATTTTTAAGAACTGGGCTGTAAAAACTCAGACTCATCATTAGATGGCATCAGAGGGAAACTGAAAAATTGAGGACATTGCTGCCAACTGATGACCATCTGGATTTCTGTAGTCCAGAACTGGAAGCAGCCAGTCTTTATTCATCAAGTTGAGGATGTGATAAGGGACCTCCAAAAACTCAGATACAAGTCGTAATTTATTCTACCAATGAAAGCCTGACTGATGTAGAAACATATGGAGAATGAATGCAGGGACCACTACCATAATGTCACGCATAGCACATAGTTAGAACACCATAATGTCATGCAATGTTGCTAAAGAAGTTGATAGCACACATACATTTCCTGGGAACCACCGTTCATGAAAGCCTTTAAAAATGCCAAGTCACGCTTGGCAGTCTTAAAAAATGCAGGCATATTTTAACATTTAAGGCACTGATCATTGTGTAAAGAAGTGGGCCTTTTTCTTTGCAGAAGTGAAACTGTTTAAAGACTAGTTTGCATTATAATGTTTAGTTAATTTTAGGTATGAGTGTGATAATGGTATTCATTTGCCTTTGGCAAACAATGTTACTGAAAAAGGATCAGACTGTGGAAAAGCATTAGCTTTCTATTATATTCAGCAAGGAAGTTTTGAATATGAAAGAACCTCTACCCAGTGTGTGTCCTCCATTGGTGATTTCCGACAAACAACGCAGAGGATTAAGCAAGCCACTTCTAAAAATCACCATTAAATTATTTTAGACAAAGACAACAGAAAAGTAAGTAAAGTAGATAGGTGTTGATAGATGTGCCTGGGATATTCTGATTCTCTACAAACAGACCTTTAAACATCAATACAAATCTTTACATTACTACAAGGATGAAGAAAAGGAAGAATAACATGGTACCCAAACCTCAAGGCATCATTCTCCCCAGATTAATACAAGATACTTGTGGAATGTCAGTTACGATCAAAGGAGTCCGACTCCTATAAACTCTGTGTGTGTGTATATATCACACAATGTAATATGTACAAAACTTGGTTAGCAGAAATGTTTCTGCTGTCTCTTGCCCCTGATCAGCATGATAAGGAAGTCACCATAATTGGTTCTGGTGAGAAGAACTCTGCATCCTGCATTCATGTTAACACAACATAACTTAAACAAACCACAGGCAGGCAATGCAGTAACTGGGCTGCTTGGAGAAGGGAACCAGTGGGTGTGTTCTCACAAATGAAGCCCCACAGCTTACAGTCATATGTGAATGCAAGTACTCATTTAGTATCCTGGGATCCAGATAATTTGACTAGATTCTTGCCTTTTTTTTTTTTACTTGCCAATCTAAAGAGTAAGAGCAAAATAGCGCTTGTGTATAAATAGTATTTGTTATGATAGAAATCTTTGTATGATATACTCAAGGAAGCCCGGCTGAAATTAATAATATTCACCCCACGTAGAGTTGATGTTGGGGCTGAACTGAATGAGGAACACTTTCCAAGGTTCCATTCTGGCAATTTTTTTAAAAAATCACTACTAACTCTTCTGTTGTGATAGATACACCATTTCCTGAAGAGAAAATTTGTTTTCAGAACAGCAGCCCTTGTAGCAAGGGAAAATAAAAGGAAGAAATAGAATAACTGAGGGGAGCTGTAAAATAACTGAGAACCCCTGCAAAATAATGAATGTTATTGAATATTTAAAGAAAATAAAAATGCTGAGGAAAGAAGGGAAGCCAAGACTCGCAGTGCATGTCTGCTAAGAAACCAAGGATGAAATGAATTTGCAGAGCTTATCTTACAATGTCCTCAAGTTTAGTAAAGGGAAATAAGTGAAGAGAAAATTGTGCAGTAAGCAAAGAAAAATGACTAGTTATTCCAATTCTATTTGGAACAATGGGGGAAAGCAGATAAGAAAGCAGCAGTGTGTGGAACTCTGACAAGGATAAAATATTTCAGCCTTTTTATTTCTCAATTCAGAGACATAACCTCATGTTAATAGCCTTGGATCCAGAAGAACCAAGTCATTTCTTGGCACAGTTGTAGATTCAGCCTTTGTTTATTCTCTCAGTTTTAATTCCCCATCTTTAAATTGGTCTAACATTCTCCTTGGGATCATGTTGAGGGTTAAAAAGGATAAATAGCTCATTTTATAGGACTTTGAAAATTAAAAACAATCGTCATATAAATGTGTATCAATATCAATGACAACTAGGAATTCGGATCCAGGAAAGTACCTAGGTGCAGAGAAACTGAAAGAGCAAAATTCATCTTTCAAATAAAGAAACTGAAGGGGATAATTACACACCTCTTCAGCTTATGCATTCCAAATCACACAACTGCCATTTCTCACTATTACTGTATCACGAGGGAAGGCTCTGTTAAGGTATGCATCATGGGTGATCATTTTTCATGTTTTGTCTTCTGCCTGGGGGCTCCAGAATTGACTTTTTGAGAAGGGTGCTTCATTTCAAGGGATGCCTCTTTGAAGGACCATAATACCAAGGCCTGACAAAGCCTTCTTCCAGCTCATGGAAAGGCTGAACATGCAGAAATAATTTCCGAGGGCTGTATTCTAGAACAGTTTCTATATTTCGAATGTTCCACAGAACAAACACCTTTAAAATTTGTGGAAGTCAGGTGATTTGGAACTAAATTAATAAATAAAACAAATAAGTTGCAATAAAGCCTCTGGCAATGTGCGATCATGTGCTAAAGAGGGGAAGGAAAGCTCAGGCAGGGATCTTGATAAATGTTGAGCTATTATGAGCATGTCACTATTATTTATTTATGAACAGTTGGGGTGTGTTGTTACTGTCAATTGAGAAGCATGAGCAATAGGTAGACAGACTGCAGTAAGTCATATTAATTCAGTTATAAGGCAGAGCAAGTTAGTAAATGCACACAGTCTTGGATTCTTTTCTTCATTAAGTTAATGAGAGGACAAGCCTCAAATGGTACAATAGCATCAGCAAATTACATGGGGACAGGCTGGTAATCTGGACTGATGGTCTGTTACTATATAAAGCACTTCTCTCCCTGTCTACTCTGATACAAATCTCAGTGAGCTGAATGAAACTTACTCCTATTTGAGTATACAGTATACAAACTGCAGCTTCAGCGCAATTGGCTTTTAAGTTATTAACAGATAAATTCAGGCACCCATTTACTAGCAGATGGTAAGAGTTTAGTAATTCCTACATATGAGGGAAGACACCCTCGGGTTATCAATTGTTCAAAATCAATCATCACCTATTGAATAGCAGAGTACCGGTAATTTAGTGACAGAACCTTAAAATAATACAACCTTCCCAAGATTTCATTTCTAGAGCCTCTACTGAGTGAGCTAAACATTGAAAAATATCTCCTGGCAGATAGCAGCTATAAATATTTCTATAAAACTGGCCAAATCCAAAAGTTGTACATGATCCCCATGCTGCTTTTTCTCCCTCAATCCTGGATTTCCCAAGGATGCTGCTGCCAAATTTTATCTCTCATTGAATTAAGGGCAAATAAAATAATTTGATTAATTTGCACCCAGCTCTATCCTGAATGATGCCAAATTGGTAATTCCACTTTAATTATAATTAATTTACAGTGGCTGTGGCATGAACAACAAAGTAGATACAAAGAAACAAAGAATAGCTAATAGGCTTTTTAATGAGCCTTTTCACACATACATTTCAAAACCAACAACTTACCAGATCTTTAATCCAAAAGCAAGTAAAAGGCAAATGAGCCAGCCTCCCCCAACAATTAATTTCTCAGGTTCCTGATATATAATTTGATCAGTTCCTCATTAATTCACCCCATCAATCACATATAAAAAATATATGATTTATGAGTCCATTCCAGGGAAGATTAAAATAGTGAGTAGCTGTGGAATGGACAAAAAACAGGGAAAAGAAAAATGGAACTAAGAGTACAGAGAAAGTTTAAAGAAGATAGAGAAGGAGGTTTTGGAATAAATTTAGGTTGCTAAATAGCATCTACTGAAATGGAGCGAACATTTATAGCATTCCACTCCTCTTTACATCTTTTTTAATGAAGCCATAGCTAAAGAGTTAAAATCCACACCAAAGAAAGCACAAGCATAGCAGTGGCCATATGGCATGATTAAAAATTTTGGGAACTGCTGCAAATAAGCTATACTTCAACTGTTCTCATCTCTTGCTTGGCTGATAGCCATATTGGACATGGCTTTATGGCTAGGCTGCAAATCCACTGCCCAGGGAGCCTGCAAATCTGCTGCCTTGCAGCTGTATGATGGCTTTAATCAACAATTATGGAAGTGCTGAGAATGGAGCAATATTCTTCTCTCTGTATGGCTTCCTGCAAATCCAAAAGGTGTCACTGACTTAATCAGCTTTTAAATATCTCTCTCCCCGCAAGATAAGATTGAGGCAGCTCTATAAAGAATATATTTCAATCTCAGTTCAAAGAAAAAAAGTGGGGGGGATGGAGTGTATGGAAAGAAACACATACATGCCCACAAATCAGTAATCAGCTATGTGCAGGAGTGGTAATGGGGTGGTAAGAACCACAAAGTTAATTGTCCATGGACATGGAATGATAGGGAGCTATGGTGCGTGGATTTATCTTCACTGCACAGGAAGAGACAGCAGAGGAAATTAAGGAGACCTGTTTCCAGGGATTAGGTTGGCAACCAGCCTTGAATGCTTTCTTATCCAGGCACCCACTAGCATTCCTTCAATGATAACATGATGGTGACCAAGATGTATAGGACAATTATAGAGATGTGATATGGAGGGAGGTAGTGAGCTGTGGCTTGTACAACTTGATTTCCACTGTTATGGGGGCAACAAACACTAAGCGACATTTCAGATGTTACAGCCACAGCATGGAGAATGTTGTGATCACTGAGTTTGTTAATGCATTTATTTATTAAGAGGACATTGCACTAATTAATGCCATACAGATACCGTACAATAACAGCACTAGATTCAGAGAGCATTGGGATGTCACAGTGCAGCCATGTACTGTATATGCACAGTTCAGTGAATAACGGTTGTAATGCTGTTGCAATCAGCCATGCGTATTTATTGTACACCAACATCATGTTTTAAGGAAAGTGCAAAGCAGCAAGCTCTATGAAAGATTATCCAAAAGAAAAGGAAACACAGACTGAAGTCTGATATGGACAATCACTGCATCCCTTTCTAGTAATCATAATCACCAATCTCATACAATGTTTGTATTCATCTTACTCTGCTTTGTATAGGATAGTTCTCTTTTTGACATTTGCCTCTAGGTATGTAGCTGATAATACATTAGCTTACATGCAGAGCATTCTGTTTGGATGGGTGCCATTCAATTATTATTCAGAAATAGTATCTGTTTAAGTATTACTAATGTATTAACGAATGCCCTTTGTACCAATTTCATTCGCCCACTCAATCAAATCTGACGATATCAACCAAACACTGAATTTGTGGTCAGATTTCAAGTGTGTATTTTCAATGCTGAAGTCAACATCTCAATCACATTTAGCATTTAAAGTTGCCATGCTGTTTTTGTTCTTGCTTTAATATATGTCAGAGTTTTCTTGGCAGACTGGGCTGACACCGATTAAATAGGCATGGATTTTTAGTAAGTGGTTTTATTGTAGAAAAGCAAAGGTGCTATGGTACTATGAAAAAAATCCAATGATTGCTGTCTATCAGATGTGACCCCTATTTATAGTGAGATCTATCTACAAATGCTTGTATATTTTTCTTCTATCCAAACTATATAATAGACCGAGGGAGCCTTAGTACAGAGGCCTGTTTTCCCTCTGTCTGCTGTTTAATGAGTTAATTCGATCTCAGGACTTTTTCCTTTTATTGAGTGAGAAGCAACTGTCATGTTATCAATGCATAATTCATCAACTCCCTTTCCCAGACTAGCAAGTCAGAGCTGCTGTGGATGTACTGTACTATTGAGGTCTTCTAATACTACCAGAGTAACTTCTGAATGGGCAAGCACTATCCATCACCCCTAGTTGTAGGGGTGCATCACAACTCCTGCTAGTTCAGCTGGTTGAAGCTATAACCAGAGGGCCCTACTTCTTGCTGTGCCAGTGTATCGGCCAGAGGTTCTGGCAACCATAATTCATGCCCTTAGCACCACTTGCTTCACCTACTGTAATGTGTTGTACTTGGGGATCCCCTTAAAGTAGCGGTCACCAACTGGTGGTCCGTGGACCACGGGTGGTCCATGAGAAAATTTTGGTGGTCCGCAGAAAATTTATTTGCATTTTTTATATTGCACTAAATCAGGGGTCCTCAAACTACGGCCCTTGGGCTGTTTACACGCAATGATTGTTTGTGTTACTGCAGAGTCTCCCCCTTTGGGATCTTCTTGTGTGGATTGGAGGGGGGAAGAAATTCCAACTTGGGATCTGCTTCAGCTTCCTGGTGCAGGGCTTTGGGCGAAGGCTGGAGGGAAGCGCTGCTGGTGGCAAAGAGCCGGAGGGCCTTGTTCCAGTGGGACTGCCTCATGGCCTGGAACTGACTGACCAACTCAGCCCGCTGAGCCTCTGGGCACTGATACCTGGCTTTACACTCCCGCAGGTCTTCCCTCTGCTTGGAAAGCCTATGCTCATAGTGCTCAGTGAGAGGCTTCTGCTGAGCCTCCTTCTCAGTCAGATCCAATTTGAACTGAGCTGTTTTGCCAACTCTTTCTCATGGTGGCTGCTTAGCTCCAACAACTGCTTCTGTTGGGGCCCTAAGGAGCCCAGGTGGGGAGGCGAGGACTGTCTGGGAGGGAAAGGGCAAGTAGAGGCTGGCGAGGCACCCCTCAATGTGAGTGACATTGAGTTGACCATGCCCACCCAGTCAGATGACCACCTAGCCACGCCCACCCAGCCGGTCATTACGCAGATCATATTAGTGGTCCGCGGGATTTAAAATTATGAATTTAGTGGTCCCTGAGGTCCGAAAGGTTGGTGACCCCTGCCTTAAAGAATATATGGAAACTGCAGTTAGTTCATCATCATGCATCAGCCTGCACACTTTCAGGTTGCTAGCATTAGGAGCACATAATACTAGTTTTGTGGATCCTGTATTGGTTGCCAATTAGTTTTTGGGTCCAATATAAGGTATTACTTTTGACCTATAAATTGTTTATTGTTTGACACCTGAATATCTTCATGACCACCTTCTCCAGCCAGTTTTGGCCCAACCAGCTAGATTTACCAGGGAGAGAAACTCTGCAAATGCCATACTTTCAGGCGGTTGAGCATGTGAGGTAAGGAGGCAGCCTCCCTGTGGAACTCAGGCTTTGCTGTTCTTTTGAAGGCTGGATTGTTTTCGAGAGAGCTTTCCCTTGTTTTGTGTTGTTTCAATTTAACTTGATGCTGCCATCTTTTTAATCTCTGTATTGTTGTAGTGCTGTTAGGCTATTATTTTCGTCTTGTATATTCTTTTTTTCTATGTGAGCTGCCAAGAATCATTTTGATTGTGGCAGCATAGACAAATATTGAACAAACAAACAAATGAATAAAGCTCTCCCCAGAAGCTATTATTGGACCATCTTCCCTTTTTGGAGAGCTTACTGAAAGGATGGTATAGCTACTTTTCTGTCTAATTGCTATCCCAAACTGTCTTAACTTAACTTTTTCCTAACTCTTCAACCAGCTACTAACTCTAAGGAGTAGTTCTCCCATTTTGTACAGATTTATTAAGTCTCCAAACATTTCTAGTTACAGACTGTCTAGCTTTACTTTGGTTATACCTGAATTCAGAACCAAAATTGAACTTATTTTACTCCTTGAATTAATGCAAAAACAAATAGAATCATAGGATATGATAGGATAGCATCAAGTTCACGTGAAGTGTTAATACCACTTTATAATGCCTTGGTAAGGCCACACTTGGAATACTGCATCCAGTTTTGCATGCCATTATGTAAAAAAGATGTTGAGACTCTGGAAAGAGTACAGAGAAGAGCAACAAAGATGATTAGGGAACTGGAGGCTAAAACATATGAAGAATGGTTGCTGGAACTGGGTATGTCTAGTTTAATGAAAAGAAGGACTAGGGGAGACATGATAGCAATGTTCCAATATCTCAGGGGCTGCCACAAAGAAGAGGGAGTCAAGCTATTCTCCAAAGCACCTGAGGACAGGACAAGAAGCAATGGGTGGAAACTAATCAAGGAGAGAAGCAATCTAGGAGAAATTTCCTGATAGTTAGAACAATTAATCGGTGGAAAAACTCGCCTCCAGAAGTTATGAATGCTCCAACACTGGACGTTTTTAAGAACAGATTGTCTGCCATTTGTCTGAAAAGCTATAGAGTTTCCTGCCTAGAGGTTGGACTAGAAGACCTGCAAGGTCCCTTCCAACTCTGTTATTCTGTTCTGCTCTGCTCTGCTCTGCTCTGCTCTGCTCTGCTCTGTTCTACAAACAGGACAGTAATTTTACACAATATTAACCTTTGAACTGAATGTGCTAGAATATCTAGTTGTGTGCACAACCATTTTCCATAAAATTTCTACAGTCCACCTGTACCTTTGGCAAGGATGCTCGGCCAGCTGCCCTACAAACTGTCTCACTTCTAGCAACTTGAATTCTCCTTGCTGGCTCTTCTACATCCTTGTCTTTGCCAGTTGTTAGATGCGCTTCCTGATCTGCTTCTCAGGAGCTACTGAAGATGGAACACTTTAGAAGAGCTTTGAATTGAACAGTTTATTATCATCGCTTTAATTCATCTCATGCTGAATTGCTTATATTCAACTAATTATTGGTATTGATATATTTGGTTTTGCTGTTGTTTACTATCACTTACTGTACTGTTTCCTTGTCTTGTTGTAACTCTGATTATCTGTTGTTTTATTTTATTTACAATGGTTGTGAGTATTGTTTTCTAAACTGATCTAAGTCTATATTGATGCAGCAATAAACAATAGAATAAATGAACCAATGTTCTAAGGTAGCATGAACAATTTTTACTGGGGAGGGAATGAAGGCTGTAATGCATTGGTCACATTATACATATGAGTGAAGTTGCATTTGCACAAGGATCTTTTAGGGTTTTCTTTGTTTATCTGTGAAGTTCCCATGTTAGGGCTTGTAGAATTATGTATGCCCTGTGATGGAATGGTATGAAATACTGGTTATAAATGATCCTGGCTGCAGATTGCCAAGCCCAATTTTAGTTCTACTAGTAATTATTCCTGTTACAGATTATCATGAAGCCGCTAAATTGGACTGTGTGTTTTTTTTAAATGCCAAGACAACATAAATTTACATTTATACATTTACTTTAGCTTTGCATGATTTTCTAGAACAAAAATAATGTCTATGAAAAATGATTTCATCTGGATTTAAAAGAGAGGAATGTCTGGCGATGCCGCTAATCATGCATATGCATGTTCAGGGGAATAAAAAGTGCCTTTCAGTGTGCAAAGTCATTCTGCACATGTTGCAAATGAAAAGAAAAATAGGGAAGAAAATAAACTGGCAAGAACAAGCCAAGTGTCACTTTGGAAATTAATTGAAGAAATTCTGTACGAAACATCAGAAGACAAATAGCTTAGAATGCTGGGCATAACCGTTTTATGGAAGACTTAATAAATGGGAAAGGGAAAATATGCCTCCAGCTAATTAAAAGCATGATGGAACTAATCTGTCTAGGAGGCCATTCTCAGATAGCGACTGTAGGTTTCTTCCAACAATGGTACATCTTCTGGAAAAAAAATGTGTGTGTGTCTGTGTCTGTGTCTGTGTGTGTCTGCTCTCAGTACACAGAGAACATTTTATCATTCAAAGATTAAAGGCTTCCTTATTTAATTCCAATTAGGAAGCTAAAGGCTTAATTTTTACATTCTCCACTGATTGTTTGAAGCACTAACACATTATAATTTGAATGACACTAAATACAGCCTAGCGCCTCCATTCTAGCATAATGTCCTGACACCAGCAAGAACATGCTTGGCTGACATGATGTCCTTCTCCTTATATCCTTGCCAAAAAAAGAGAAGAAAGCAGAAGTTCCAATCTTTAGAAAGGATTACTAAAAATGTCTTCAGGCCTCCTGGAATGCGGAGGATGACCCCAAAATTGAAATAAGTTGTGAGAGTATTTTTCCCATCTTTTAAGTGTTGAGTAAGCTCTGTAGCACTTACTCAACCCCAGGGAAGCAGCAGCTATTATTTGCAGGGTTTCTGCACAATGTAATGATGCTTTTATTCTGATGCATTAGTGGTTGCTTTCTTCTGAGGCAAACAACAACAGCTGAAGCAACATTGCTGCAGGAATGGTTTCTTTGAGATTATATAATCTTTTTGTTAGTGACAAAAACAAACAAACTCCAGCTAAATCAAATACTCCAGATATGACAGACCCACAACAGGACAAGTAAGCTATTCAATTCAAGTTTACATGAGCGGTATTCTCAAACGGCATATTTGGGACACTGATTTTCAAATCAGCCTAAGTCTGTTTCCTAGCTTTGCAAGCATGGGGAGGCTTTTCAGCTGGAGGTATGCCAGTCGCCTTTCATCTATCAGAGTCTTGAAAAATTTCAGAAGGTTTTCGTGTTCCCCAGGCTGGATGCAGTTCCTTCTGCTGTTTTGTTGGAGTGCAACAAAATATTCCTGTGCCTCAGTGTCATTGGGGAAGAGCTTGGTGGAATCCAGGAGGCTCATGTTCTTTGATTACTTTTTACAAGGCCTTTAGACAATGGTTATTTATCCTATCTTGAAAACATTCCTTGGCAGAAACATGACCTCTACTTGTTCCTCCAGTTGTTTGACCATTACTCAGCTGTATCCTTTTGGACTGGCCAATTTGGTGCTCTGATATGGAGTATCCATTTCTCCTTGTGCTTAGAAATGTTATATTAATTTCCGTTCTTTTTAAACCTATATATCTGCATTTTTAGTCCCTTTACCTTTTTCTGATGGCTGGCCTTATGACCACAATAAAGATTTGATTTGATTATTATACAGGAAGAATTTACTTTTTTTATTTCTTCATTCACACTCCAACAGTACAGCAATACTGGCAGCTATTATAATATCCATTCTCCAAAGGTCCACACAAATGAGTGTATCAATAGAAGAGGATATTTGTCGCTCAGAGTTGAACTGTGGGTCCTTTGTGCATTCTAAGCTTGGTTTGGTTTCTTGCAGATGTTTCATTACCAAACTAGGCAACATCATCAGTGCTAGATGTCAGAGGGGTTTGTATCAGGGGTGGGTTCTTCTTAGTTTTACCACCGGTTTGCAATGGGATCATGCACGCGAGTGAAGCAGATGCACGTGCCTTGCTTCTGCGCATGCACAGAAGCTTCTGCGCATGCGCGGATCACGGATGCTGACATCCAGGGCAGGGGGCGGGGCCTCCCGCCGGTTTTACTACCGGTTCTTGCGAACCGATCCAAACCGGGGGTAACCCACCACTGGTTTATATCCATTCCGAACATAACAGTGTCAATAGACATTGGTAGCAATTGGAGATTGAAAACACCATTCAATAAAGCTCCATATGACAGCGAATCTGGCAACTCCTTCTTTTTTTGCTGGATTGCAGCCAAATAAAGTTGCAAGGAAAGAGGCTTTTGAAGTTGTAGACCAGCTGGGTGGGAAGCTGTAATGTTTAAGTTCCATATGTCAAACAAGATCTTTGATGTCTGCTTAGAGCTGAAGTTTTCAGTATATTGCATGCTTCTCCAATGATCAGCTATGCAAGCAAACTAGATATTTCCTGAATGCAACAGGAACAAGAATCTATTCCTTAAGATGCAGCCATGCAACTTTCTATTCAAATAAGTTAAAGGTATACTGTAACTGCTTTTTTTTTTAGCCCAAATTAGCACACCACCCATTGGATACTGGATGCAGCAAAAAAGAAAAAACAACATACTTCACCCATAATTAAGATTCCTCTGTAACCTTTTTTTTCTTGAATCTGAAAAAAAGTAACATACGCTGTGGTAAGAGACAAATATTATCTATTAGATATAACTCAGTGACAGTAATTATAGCTACAGCAATTATTAACTACATAGTTTGGACCAGCAGCATTTTTAGCTTTTGACATGCCCAAAATATTAGAACAGCTGGTTAAATCTAAACTAAGATTATTCTATTAGTTTCGATAGATATTTGTTATGAATAAATCAATTTTGTATGCAGATGTTAAGATTCCTATATTACCAAGCAATGGAAAAGTACCTTAACTCCTATATCTAGAGTGTCAATGGACCTTAAAATACAAATTATACAACAAATAATATTTAGAATGCATTGGACTTCATTCTATCTGCATAGAAAAGGATTGTCTAGGATAGCATTTTGCTGGAGATATAATAAGGACAATGCTTTTTTGAAACACATGCTTTGACAATGTCCTCTACTTACTGACTTTTAGAGGAAAGTAGTAGACTATATAAATTTTCGTTATATACTTGGGAAGGACTCAATCAATGGATTAAAATGCCAAATCCAGCCTAAATATCTGACTGACTGTATAATCAAGCATAATAATTCTTATTATTATAATGAAGAATAACGTAACTATCAAATGTCCTCTGGTAATGTTCCACTTTTCATGCCATCTGGAATACTACCAAAGAAGGGACAATATAATGTTTAAAGGAAAGCTGTTCCATACGATCAGGGCCATAAGCAAGATATAATGTCTCAGAAGTGGGGAATAACCAACCTGAATTCTCCAGGGCCAATCTTAAGGGTCATCTGGCTGGAAGAGGCAGTCCAAAAGCAATTTTTCCTTTTCCTACTAACCCTAGTAACCTACTACTAATTTATCTACTAACCCTAGATTTAAATGCTTTCATGTCCTCTTTGAAAGGCAGGCTCGGGAGTATATGAGATGGTTCAACTTACCTAAAGGACACCAGGTTGGGAAAAGATAATCTGAGAAATATGGAAGGAAATAT
Source organism: Ptyas mucosa (assembly GCA_012654045.1). Lineage (NCBI taxonomy): Eukaryota > Metazoa > Chordata > Lepidosauria > Squamata > Colubridae > Ptyas > Ptyas mucosa. The sequence continues at coordinate 8,142,152 of WNWU01000041.1, read as the reverse complement.
TTGCACTATTGCCTTCTTCCTCTCTCCCCCCCACCCCATTAGACAGAATACCCTTCTGAAAAATCATTTATTTTCCCATAGAAGTCAACCAGAATATTTTTTACTTGTATACTCTTATAGTGTGCCATAGTCTCCTAGAGTAACAAAAGGGGAAAAGGCATTTATTACCAATTCTTTGCTTAGATTTCTGTGCTTTTAGGCATGCTGGCTGGGGAATTCTGGGAATCGAAGTCCACATATCTTAAAATTATCAAGTTTGAAAAACATCGGGATATAGGAACTAGACCTGTGGGCTGCAGAGTTTTATAACTGATGTGCAGAAAAGTTACTTTTGGTGTAAGTACAGGAACTGCTTTCCAAAAATTCTGCCCTCAACTTTTCTTCCTATTATTACTATCAGTTTTCTTCTGGATGAGTTTACATTCTTTGATTGCCCTTTAAGTCTAGCAAAATGGAAGGGAACCATTGCTGTGTCACATAAAGCAAATCATTGTGAGCAATATTTTTTCTGTTTCTCTCTCTGTCCCTCTCCCATTGTGGGGGGAAAAAAATCACAGAAGCCTTCAGGAGCCTGAATTTGAGGCAAATTCCACCGTCATCTTTGCATCTCAGAACAAACAACCTGCCATTGGCATTAACAGTCTGATCAGATCTGATGTTGCAGAGGTGCAAGTCCAGAGACATGCTTTACACAGGGAACAGAAGAGTCATTGTACTCACCCATCTTGAAAGGCATCTGTTTTCAAAGTGACTTAAGTTTGGGTTGCTGCAGGGTAGAAACATGGCTTGTGTTTCACCTCTTTGTGTATTTGTTTTTCCTTTTCGGTTTCTTTTTTTAAAAATCTAACAAAGAATGAAAGTGAAAGGCATTTTCAAGCTTCCCACACCAAGTTATATATAAAAATAACAAAGGCAGGATTTTAAAAAAATCTTTAAAAATATTGACAGGGGACCACCTGTAGACCATTCTCAGGAATCTATGCCTTCAACCACCTGAGATCATAAAAGTCAAATCCATTTAAATCAAATCATAGCAACATTAGATACTCTGGGAATTATGTATCATATTTGAGATTACCAAGTTCTCGTCTTATTATTCTAGCTTCTTTCTCTTACTGCTACAGGATCTAGGTAGACCTGGAGAAGAAGGTCAAACCCTTCCCTTTTGGATATCCTATCATTTGCTTCTGTCAAAAACTTGGGTGAATGTGATGACCAGAGAAGTTGACACAACCTCTGCTGAATGTTTTCTATTATAGTGCCAAGTTCTAAATATCCTACTGGAGGATGATGAAATAAATTAGGAAATTATCAGAATACAAGGGATCATACAGATCTCTTACTGGCTCATTGTGACATATTTGTGAGATACTTCAAGGATACCTATCAATGCAATACCTACAATACCTATCAAGGATACAATACTTAAGATTTGGTATTTTGATCTGTAGAGATTCAGGCCCCTTTCTGGTCAGTTTTAGAAAGGATGTAGACAAGATGCTTAGTAGAGTTCAGGAATAGATCTTGTGTCTTAACTTTATAGTTGATATGAAACAGTTTTCAAGATCCATTTAATTGGGATATGGACCCTTTGGTATAGAATGTTTTGATCACTCTGTTGTAATCTTTTCTGGGGCAGAAAAGGGGAGGGTGACCCCACTGAATACTATCAGCCATGATATTTTTCTGGAGAGATTCTCTAAATTCAGAGTGGGTGAACAGCATTCACCAGAAGATGGTGCTGGAGGACCTCTGTTCAATTCTACAGAGATGACCCAAATGCACTTTTGCTGCTTCTAAATCCATCTCTATCAGAAGAGGCAGAAATGTTCTCTGTGCAAGAAAGTGCCTTTTACCAGTTTAGGCTGGCATGTCAGCATTAATACTACTTGGATAGAGCTAACTCTCTAACATCATGTTTGAATTACTTCAAGCCTTTAACATAACCTTGAGCTGCCCTTGAAGATAATCTGGAAATTGCAGTTAGTATAAAATATCGCAGCAAAACTCCTGACTGGAGTTGGGCATTATGACTGCATTATATGACCAACATTTTACACAGACCATTTTTGTCATCTTTGGTGAGTCCCAGTTCACTTCCAGGCTCAATTCCAGAAGCAGTGAAGCTTCCATAGCTGGGATTTCAGTGTCTGTATTAATGCTTCCTTCCATTTACCTACTACAAGTAGGTGGTCTAAGGTCCTCTTGAGACACACTCTGTGTGTCTTCCCATGTTAAAGATGGCTACTTTGGTATCATCCAGTCTGCAAGACTGAAAAAGAAGCTATCTCCTTAATAAATATTCCATTGCACTTGGAAACATATAGTAGTGCAGGATCCAAACTGAGTTGGTCACTGGGACCAGCTTGGAAGACTAAATTTCTGGTCCTGGTGACCAACCCAGATTGGATCCTGCAATGTTATCCTGGGACTCATATTTTTGGTTTCATTTGTGACCTGTAATAGTGACATTTCTTCCAAGTATAGAGTAGAAAACACTGGCTTGGTGGGAAATGAGTTGAAACATCTAGGAATGTCTTCAGACTCGGCTATCTGTTGTTTTGCCAGGAAATAGACACACAGATACAGGAAAATAAGTATTCAAGAGACCAGTGCCTGAGACAGTCAGAGCCTATTTCCCTTTAAGAAAGTTGAAGAACAGATAAAGTTGAGCTTGAAAAAGCCCCCTAATGGAAATGGTACATAAAATTGAACAAAATGGGGGAAAAAACCTGTGAAAATACTCCTCTTGACTGACTTCAGGTCAATACCTGAAAAAAATTGAAGACAAGGTGAATAGTGTCAAAACTTGACAATATCTTCAGATTAAATCCATCAAGAAAGAACAAAGGGGTTAAGATTAGCAGCACAAGAACAAGCACTAGGAACAAATGCCACAATAATTATTTTTTTAAAAAAAATACATAGTGGAAGTAATTGTAGATTATGTAAATAGAAAGACAAGAGTGTGGCAGAATTGCCTAAGCAGATTGAAGGAAAAAAACGATACATTGGAAGTTATGTAAAATGTATGGATTTGATGCCCCCAAAATTGATATGACTATAATATTGATAATGCTCCAGGATGACCATAAAAATGCTGTGGGATTTCTGAATTCAGAAAGACCAAAATTTAGAGCACAATGCATTAGATATAACATTAGTCTTTTAAAAAGCAAGTTTACTTACAGAAGTGCAGGATCAAATGATAGCAGAGTACTCCAGAAGTATCTGGAAAAGATTGTAAAATATCAAGATTTAGCATCTGAAATGCACATATTATGGAACAAGCCAGCAAACCATTTACCTGCCTGCTGGGAAGGAAGGGAAAGGAAGAGAGAAAGATTTATGATGCTCCCTGACAGCTTCCTTTTCTCCAAGGAAACTCAATGGACAAGCCAGCAGGCAGTCAAAAGTTGCTCCCATTCTCACTGGGGTTTTTTGTTTGTTTTTTGCCTACCCATAGTCTTTCTGTTTCTCTGTTTAGGTAAGGAAATATATCTGAAATGATGACCCAATGGAGACACATGTCTAGTGTATTAAGAAAAGCTAGATTTAAAATTGGAAGAAGAAATATCAATAATTTGTATTATGCTGATGACACTACCCTGATAGCTGAAAATACAATAGATCTGCAAGCTCTAATGATAAAAGTCAAGGAACACAGTGGAAAAAAATGGGACTTATATTAATTATAAATATGTCCAAACTAGTCACAACAGTTAGAACAATCAGTCTTAGAGTTGGCAATAATATTTGAAGGTATCAAAATGGTAGATAGTGTCTGCTTTTTAGGTCAAAAATCAACAGTAAACGAACAAGCAGTCAAGAAATTAGCTTCAAACTAGCACTTGATAGAGCATTCATGAAGCCCTTGGAAAACATAGTTAAATCCTGTGAAGTGTCTATACCCATAAAGATCAGAATCATGAAAACCATGGTGCTCGGTATGACACCCTATGGAAGTGAAAGTTTGATTTTGAAAAAGCAGGATAGGAAAAGTATCAACACTTTTGAACGTTGGTGTTGGAGACGACTCTTGGGAATACCATGGACAGCCAAGAAAATAAATAAATGAATGAATCATCAAACAAATCAACTTAGAGTTTTCACTCAATGCATAAATGACCAGACTTTAAGTATCTTACTTCAGAAACATGCAAAGGCCTAATGCTAGGGAAAGTGGAAGGAAAGAGTAGAAGAGGATGACTAGCAACAAAGTGGAGAGACTCAGCTACAGTGCTGGTGTGAACACCATTGGAACATCCAAAAGACTAGGTAAGAGATAGATTGACTTGAAGGAACTATCATTTTTACTTTGCTAGGAACTTAATTTGCATAACTGTTGCTTTATTCCCATCCTATTGTTGGAATGCAGAGAATAATGATGGAGGTCTGTATATTTACCATTAAGACAGGATGCAAGTGGCAGGATCAGCAAAATCAGTCCTTATCAGGAATTTCAACATAAATATTATCTTTCCCACTAGTGTGTTTCTCCATTTGGTCACTTTGTTTTGTATCCTTATAACTCCAGTTTGTCAAATAACTCAAAACTTAAAGTAATCTAGTGGCAAATCTTAGAGCTGACTGAAAATATTTTATAAATTTGTTTAGCTAGGCAAAGGGCTAGTTAAGTCTGAGAATTTTGTCCTCAATGGGGAATGAAGGATAGAGCACTTTTAACAGATTCCCAGCTGAAAGACTGTACATCAAGATGCTCTGCAATGAAGTACCATAAATCTTTATGAAATAACAGTTTGAAATAAAATAACATTGTTTATCTGCTGCTCCACTGGTTTTGCCTGTATGATAATGTCTCATATGTTATAAAAAGTACTGCGTGATTGGATGAATAATGCATTTTTAAAATCCTGAATCTTGACAAAGTACTTAACTATGTAAGTAGCTGTGCTGCAACAGGCTCTGTGTAATGTATGCTGTTGGGTACCAGCTATCTATCTTGTCTGCAAATAAATACAGTAATACTTTAACCCAGGTTGCAGGATGCAATTTCACAGCCCCTGTCACCTTAGAAACAAAATAGCTTACTAAACAAAAACGCAAGTATTCAAGGGGAATAAAAATATAGTGGAATAGAAGTTTACACTGGAATAGCAAATTCCACTTAATCCATATCCAGTTTTATTTAAGAAATCTGTCTTGTGAGAGGAAAGTAACACAATTGGATGCCATAGCCTTTTTATTGGGTAAATGTGGCTCTCTTAATGACTCCACAGATACCACAAGTTAAAGATAGGCATGCTGACATCCCATCACTCTCTAGGAAAGAGCTTAGTTCTTCCACTAAAGTCCATGAAATCTGGACCTTCTGAACTCAAACTGGAATTGAAGGAAGCTTTGGTTTCATTTAGGAAGGAAGCCGTATCCCCCATTTAACCAATATTCCCCCTGGTTGCTGTTCTATGACACAGGATGCATCAATTTCTAGGCTCTATTCCAGTGATGGCTAACCTTTTTGCCGTCGCGTTCCAAAAGCCAGGGGAGCATGGGGAGGTCGCCCACGTGTGTGCCCACACCCATAATACATGCGTGCGGGCACCCCCTCCCGCTTTTAGCATGTGATGGCCTAGTGGGCCCGGTAGACCTGTTTTTCACCCTCCCCAGGCTCCAGAGGCTTTCTAGGGGCCTGGGGAGGGCGAAAACAGCCTTCCCTATCCCCCAGAGGCCCTCTGGAGGCTGGAAACAGCCTATTTCCCAACTTCCAGTGGGACCAAAAGGCCCAAAAATCAGCTGGCCGGCGCACACCTGCATACTGGAGCTGAGCTACGGCAATGCTTGCGTGCCCACTGATAGGGCTCCGTTTGCCACCTGTGGCACCCGTGCCATAGGTTCGCCATCACGGCTCTATTCAAACATCCCAATGCACATTTTTTCTAGGCATTCAACATTTAATTACAAGTCAATGGTATATTTCAGGCTTCAAAGGATTAACACAGAAAGATTTATAAAAGATTAAAAGGTTTTTTCAGTCTTTAAAAGAGATTATTTAGATCATTCAAGGGCCCAATCAAGCTTATAAGTACAGAACTAACAAAGCCATAGAAAGTATGTTATCTCTAGGATTGCTTTTCTCCTCTTGCTCTTCAAGGTAAGTGTTTTTCTCTTATTTTTACTAAATCCTTACAAAAGTCTGATTCTTCAAAATTGCTTATTATTTTGTAGGGAGTTTCTTTTCCAGGATTCCCAGTAAACGTGAGTTCAGGAAAAATTGCTAGTTGTATCAGAGTTTAGTTTAGTTTAGTTTAGTTTAGTTTAGTTTAGTTTAGTGTCATTGCACCTCGTACAACGGAATTAAATGCCATCTTTAGTGTACATTATAACTATAAAAATAAAACACAAACATACATCCTTCACATTCTATACAATTGAATTGAAAACCCGATATTGCATTAATATTGCACTATACAGTAGAATTCAATATAGTTCCTGCCCTGGGATAGAAGCTGTTTTTCAGCCTATTTGTCCTTGTTTTTATTACCCTGTACCATCTGCCAGATGGTAAAAGTTCAAAAAAAGGGTGCCCAGGACAAGATGGATCTTTAAGAATGTTTTGAACTTTCTTAAGGCAATGGGAGCTATAAAACTCTTCCAAAGAAGGGAGAGGGCAACCAATGATCCTCTGGGCAATGATGTTAATGGTCTGGAGCACTCTCCTATCTGCCACTGTGCAATTGGCAAACCATACATAGATGCAGTAAGTTAAAATACTGTCTATGGTGCAGCGGTAGAAGGTCACCAGCAGTTTTTCATTCAGTTGTTGTTTCCTGAGAAGTCTCAGGTCATATAATCTCTGCTGGGCCTTTTTGAACAGTGCTGCAATGGAAGTGCCCCAGGTCAGGTCCTCTTTTATGATAACACCCAGAAACTTAAAACTGGCCACTTGCTCCACTTGGTCTCAATTGATAAGCAAGGGCTGGATGTCCGATCTATTCCTTCTATAGTCCACTATAAGCTCCTTGGTCTTATTGGTGTTAAGGACCAAGTTATTGTCTCCGCTCCACAAAAGCAACCAGTCTACCTCATCTTGATAGGCAGACTCACACACACACACACACACACAAACACACACACATGGAGATGAGTCCCGCCACTGTTGTATCATCTGAAAATTTAGTAATAGTATTCCCAACGTGAGTGGGAATGTAGTCATGCACATAAAGAGTATAGAGTAAAGGACTCAACACGCAATCCTGTGGTGTACCAGTGTTAAGAATAAGGAGAGACATGAAGAAATATGATTACCTAATCTGACCCTCTGAGAGCGGCCAGACAGGAAATCCATAATCCAAAGGCAGATTGAATAAGAAAGTCCAAGATCCATAAGTTTAGACAATAGTCTATGTGGAAGTATTGTGTTAAATGCAGAGCTAAAATCTACAAAAAAACATCCTCACATAGCCTCCTCCCCCCATTCCAAATGAGTCAGAGCAGTGTGAAGAGTGATGGCTATAGCATCCTCTGTAGATCTATTTCTTCTGCATGCAAACTGGTGTTTATCAAATGTATGTGGAAGACCAGAATAATGTGCCGGCAGACCAATTTCTCAAAGCACTTCATGATGATAGAAGTGAGTGCCACTGGTCTGTAATCATTGAGGTTATTGATAAGGAACTTCTTTGGCAGTGGAACAATGTTGGAAGCCTTCAAACAATATTGAATAGTAGACTGGGATAAAGACCGATGGAAGATTCTGATAAAGACTCCAGCCAACAGATCAGCACAGTCTTTAAGCACTCGACCAGGGATACTGTCAGGATCAGCAGCCTTTCTAAGGTCCACAGCCCTCAGAATGCTCCTCACCTCCTGTTCCTCCAAATGTGGTGGGGGCTACAATGGGCTGGTGCCTGTATTTTATCTGTCTCTGATGTCTCCACTTCAAAGCGAGCAAAGAAATGATTCAGCTCCTCTGCCAACAAAGCATCCCCCTCAGCAGGGATGACATTGGTCGTTTGATAGTTGGTAGAAAGTTCCCTAGAAGCTAAGAAATTAGACTAGTTGCTGGAGAGCCTACCTGTTTATTTATTAGATTTATCTGCTGCCTTTCTTCCAAAAAGCTTGAGTGGCCTTAAACTTTTGGGCACATTCCCAAACTCTGAGCACCTGCAGTGCCTCACTTCAGTTACTGCTTTAGTATTGTTTTCCACAGTCCATAACATTGTCAAGGCTAAGTTTCATTTCATTGTCAGGACTCCTTTTATTCTTGCAACAGAAGGAAGAAATGTACTGTAGTTCAGGATGTGCGAGGCTAGAATATATGGTGAACTTGTTGAGCTCACCATCATCCTGATGATACTCAGGATGCTTTTAAAAAACCACCAGTTGCCTTTACAATACACACTTTTAAAGAAGCCTGTCAGAAGATAGTAAATTTTAGCCTCTTACCCCCACGGCTGTCCTCTGCAGTCTATCATCTTTATAGACAAAAAGGAAAAGATAGCACACTACCCTGGTATCCCTTGAAAGGAACAGCAATTATGAATTTTTAATTGGCATGATAAGTGAATTCTGAAAATTGTAAATCTAGGTTGCCAACAAGATGCCAGGGTGGAGAAGACTTCTGTATGCCATACACATGTGCAGAACATAATGGGGACTTCCTCTTTGAGGGGCTGCCTCTTCCCGATCACATATACCTATCCCATCAGGCCCAACAGGAGGACTATTTTGTAGGTCCTACCTGCTTAAGAATTACATCTGATGGGATCCAGATGTTGTGGCTCCTTCCCCTGGAGCTTTTCCAGCAGCCTTGAGGATCGCACAGGCCGCCTGTATCATAGTTATATTGTGTTTAGATGAACATTCTTCTCCAACGATCTTGCTTTTATTTATATTTTAAAGGTGTTTGTTTTTAGCAGCTGTGGTATTAATTGTTGGTTGTACATTCACACCCAGAATCACATTCAGTGAGATGGGCAGGCTAATTAATCTAAAGTCCAGAGAGGATTATTCTTACATGTATTTCATTGTGCTGTTTTTACAAGGCCTGAGTAATGAAAGAGGTGATAACATTCTAGGATCTACTAATAATCCATAATGGAAATTATTTTTTGCTCTATCAGCATAATTACCCATATAATCATATGCCATTCTGACTTTCATTGCCATTCTGGTTAGCTAGCAAAATGTATGGTTCTCTCTGGGGCAGAGAGGGGAGAGATTCAGGAAGACGTGGGGTGAAGTCCCAGACCCAGGATGAAGAGATCTCACTACCATTGAAAATTCACTCACCAGAAGCTCCAGGGAAAACGCTGCTGAACTGCCATCGCAGCATTTTCTCCAGACAGCAGCTAAACCAAACATTAATTGGCTGAGCTTGGAAAAATCATTGGAAGCCCCATAGTACCATGGGGACTTAGAGGTATGACCCTGGGGCAACTCATTGACATCTCAGAAGAGACAGGAGATTAAAGCTACGGCTGGCCCCAAGTCACTTGCAAAGTTAGCCATTGACTATGTGTGAGAAATTTGGTGGATTATTTCTCTTAATTTGTCAAGGGGAAGGAGAAAATTGTCAACAGCTTCTCGAATGTGGGAGCTGAGGGGTAGGTCTTCTCTCAGGATGCCATTCTTTGGAATTCAATTGACGTGTGGGAAGCCGGGAAGCTAAGGATATGCTGGATGGAGTGTTTCACAATGAGAGGCAAGCCCTTAACCATGTCATAACTCTGCCTTGGGAAATTATTAGAAGGAGAACTGATAAAGAAAAAAATGCAAGAGATTTTTTCCCCCTGTCTGTCACAGATTTAAACTATTGTCCCCTGTTTATAGACATAATCCTGTCTGTGTTCCATGATCTTTCCCTTCAAAGGAAGACAAGTCCTGGGCAATGTCGAGCTTGAAGCATCCCACTACTTGAGGAAGTCACAAACTATCTGTCTCCCAGATGTCAAATGTCAGAGAGGCTGTAGGCAAGGGCATATTTGTTTCAAATGTGATTTAAATCACTGAGAATCTTTTCAAGGCTCATTTCTCCCACACTTAGGAGCGGTCAGTCTTTTTTTTTAGATATATTCCTTTCTGCAAATATCTCTGGCAGACGCTTCCATATCTAAATATATTTTATTTTATTTTATTTTATTTTATTTTATTTTATTTTATTTTA
>WNWU01000041.1:8121845-8132016 GCA_012654045.1 Ptyas mucosa | reverse complement strand
TTTATTTTATTTTATTTTATTTTATTTTATTTTATTTTATTTTATTTATATGCCGCCCTTCTCTGGAGACTCAGGGTGGCTTACAATGCGTTAAGCAATAGCCTTCATACTTTTGTATATTTTATATAAAGTCAGCTTATGCCCCCACAATCTGGGTCCTCATTTTACCCACCTTAGAAAAGATGGAAGGCTGAGTCAACCTTGAGCCTGGTGAGAATTGAACTCGCAGTAATTGCAGGCAGCTGGATGTTAAATGCTTTTCTTAGTAGGAGGCATTAGCCTCCTACGCCACTCAGGCTCCTTATACCTTATACTCAGGCTCCTTATACGCCACTCAGGCTCCTTATACCAAATATACCGAAAGAGAGTTAAGCTCTAATGTTGCATATTTATATTCTATCATTCAAGATAAGTAAACAAGAGGTTGTCTCTATACTCATACCATTAAAAAGAAAAAAAGAGGAGGAAAAATTCAGGACTATTTCAAAACTGTTCAAGCTACTGCTGTTCTTTTTCATTGCTCTGTTGGCACAGAACAAACAATTCTTTCAAATAACCCATAAAAATAAAATAAACCCAGCAGATATTACACTGAATGTCAGCCTTCAGTTCTAGCATCAGCCAGGAATGAATGTTTATGGCTAATGCTATAAACCACAGAAAATAAGATTTTGTAGTGGAAACATTGATAGCCCCTTAACTGTAATAGCGCCCATCGGCATCAGTGTAATTAAAGGGAGCATAACAACTATTAGTCATCTTAATCCATACGCACATTCCTTGTTTAGCACAATAAAAATTATAAAGCAGGTTTGGCACTTAATTAGGAGGCCTGGGAATTGATGTCTAACTGTATTTCATTTATTTTAAATGCCTTTGCCTAAATTTAATTTCTCTTTTATATCTAAGCCTATGTGTAATGTGGTTGTACACCTATTATAGGAATATAAATTAAATCCCTGAAGGATGTTGCTAAAGTATTGTTAAAAAGTAAACATGCAAAGCATGATGCTTTCTTAGGCAGAGAAAATTAATATGCTACGGCATTTTCCTGAACAAGAGCCTTTTCCCAAGGTTAATTATACATTCTGAAGCTGCTTTTTATATATTTTGAGCAGTGAAAAATAGCTTAACTCAAGAGCAGCCTTTTCTACCTGTGCTCTTGAACGGGTGAGAGTACAGATCCCATCAATTCCAGACAGATATTCTTACAACTGGAGTGCATGAGGTTGGGGGAGGTTACTCGAATACAACATTTTCCAACCTTGGCCTTTCTAGGGATCACTGAATAATCACTGAAAAATTCAGACAACCACCCCTTGAGCCAGAGATCAGCAGTATGGCCTGTCATCCAGGTAGTTGCCAGAGATCTCAACATTAAATTAAAATTATGTTTTTATAAAAATAACAAAAGATCACCAAATCTCAGAGTCCTACAAACTTTTGGTTTTCCCACTTGAAATCTGACAGAAGATGGGGAAATAAAGATCTTCCTAAAATATACTTCCTTCAATTTGTAACTTTGATATGTGTGCAACAAGCCCATATTGTATCATTTGTCAAAAAATTCTTGGAAAAGATGTTTCTTTTCCATCAGACTGACAATGGTTTTTAAAAAGAGGTTTTGTTCAGGGTTTATTTATAGCATGTATTACTAAATATTGGTATTATGAGATACTTGTATAAAAGTGACTTTTAATTAGTTACACCACTGTTAGGTTGTTGTTTCTTTCATGGTACCAGGAGATTTAGCTGGTTTTCCATTTTTCTATATATTCCTTTGAAGAAATGTGATTGTGTTATTAAATCACTAAAGAATGTCAACACAGCTTGGTATTTTTTTTCTTCTTGGTACCTTCAGGTTTACGTGTTTTAAAAATGTTTTCAAGTGCTAGCTTTTTGTTTTTATAATTACTTTTTTAATATAAAGGAACATGAAATCTGTAAACTTTTGCTGTTGACACAGATTTCCTGTCTTTGAAGTCAGTTGAAGTAGATGTCCCCTGTGATCACTTCTAACACCATGCTATTGGATTCCCCCACCCCCCAATGGAATGTGATGTTTTTATTATTTCAGTTTGAAATTTATGGATCAAACCTGGCACTGAAGAGTGATCATTGGCCTTTGACATAGGAGCAATATACAATATATTGCTTGAAAATTGAAAGGAGAGATTCCCATTGCAAAAGGAAAAAAAAATACATATTAACACATGTCCTGTTTTTGGTAGTGATTTAACCCAAGCCTCAAAAGCCATAACCTGCAGAAGTAGAACTGGGGTGAAATGCTACTGGTTCGCCCAAACCTGTATTTCTAACAATCAGCTGTGCCGCGTGATTTATATTTGCTAGAAAGCAGTAAATCCTGCTTTCTAGCGAATGTAAATCACGCGGCACAGCTGTTTCCCTCCCTCACTGTTCTACTTTCCTTCAAAAGGCTCCTTTTTCCACATGCAGTGCGCATTTGGTGTGCACTGTGCATGCGTGTGCAGCGTGCATTTGGCACACACCGTGCATGCGTGGGCAGCGAACCGGTGGCAACCTGCGGAGGATTTCACCACTGAGTAGAACTAAATATATTTAACCCTAACAGATCACCTAATCTGGATCACAAAATTTATTAATTAGGACTGCTTGCACAGATCTTTGTGTCTCAAACTCAACTCTCCCTTTACTTTTTAAAAGTTGTTGGCTTCATGTTTTAAAAATATATTGCATTTTGGCAGAGTGGCATATAGGCATTACACAACGTCACTCTGTGAGTGAGATGGGTGGCTTCTAAATTTTGATAGATAAATAAATAAATAAATAAATAAAGCAAATAAATAAAATAAACATGCCCTGGGTTGAAAATGCCTTTTCCATGGATTTGTTGTTAAACAGCATCAGCCCAGGAGAGAAAATGAAAAAGAAGGAAAAGATGGACATTTGGTGCACAAACAAAGCAAAATCCTTGCCAGCTACTTGCTGAGATTGCCAAGCTTTTAAAATCCTTTGAATAGTATTTCTGATGTTTCTTTCCCATTCCTTTCTGGCCCTCCACAGCAGTTAGCAATCTGTTCATACTATCATTAAATTATAATTATCCTTTTGTGAAGGTGAGGTTTCTAAAATGCCACTTTGCCAAAGCTCCATGACCAATTTTTATTCCACTTAGGTGAAGATATAATTTAGTAATGTTTCCTAAACCAGAAAGGCAAAGGTAAATGAAACAGATTTCTTTAACATTGTTCTTTTCCCCCAGAAGTATATGGCAACTATTAAAAGTTTAAAATGGCTCTGAGACTGCAAATGTGAAGTATCAACTAACATTTCAGGAGCTAATAGTACCTGTGCTGAATGTTATTCCATTATCATCTAATGTCAAACAAGTGTTTATAAACTATAAATATGAAAAATGAAGACATATAACCTACATACAATACCTAGTAAGGTAATTAGAGTTCCATTGTTCAAAATAGCTGTGATTAATCAAAACTCCTCATAAAATTAGGAACAGTTTACATATCCACTGAATGGAAACCAGAAATAGTATTTTGGCCAACTTCTCACAGATATTATTTATAAATTTACACAGAAACTATGCACCAAACCATCAGCCATTCTTTTTCTGTAGATAAATGAGTTAATAGCCATTTCCCCCCACAAATACTTTGTGTTTTTTTTAATGTCAATTTTCAGAACAAAATTTTCATAGGGAGACTTAGCAAACACTTTAAAACTACAATCCATTCAATTGTCTGATTTGTACAGTATTTTACAAAATATTTAAAAATATACATTTCATCAAACTTAGTGAGGTATACTCCAAGTAAATCTTCCTAGGATTCTAGTTTAAGTTTCTCTTCTGAAGTCTGTTACCTATGTCACCACAGCATACAAATACAATTACCAGGAATGAAAATACTAAGGAAGGATTGATTATACCAATTTCAGTAGTGTTATCAACCATTACGTTATAATTATTCTAAAGAGAATATCTTCTCTTTTTTTACCGCTACTGAATCAAAGGCTTGTTTCTAGAAAACGCCATAAAATAAAAATAAAAATATAGCAATATATATTCAAATGAACTAGTACATCAAACCCACTCCTGTTTGTTAGCTATGGGTCCCTGTGGTTTGCTGGCCATCAAATGGGTCATAATCATACAGGAATATTCCTGATTTATCTATGCCAATATTTCTCAACCTTAGCAATTTTAAGATGTGTGGACTGCAACTCCCAGAATTTCCCAGGACAGTCTACACATCTTAATGTTACTAAGCTTGAGAAACACTGGTCTATATGTTTCAGGATTAACTATTGGGTTCTCTTCTTCTGCTGTTTCATGTAGATCAGTGATGACTAACCTTTTTTTCCTCAGGTGCCAAAAGCATGTGCGCGCGCACGTGCCCACACCCATAATGCAATGCCCCTCCTGCATGCCCCGCCCCTCTGCACATGCACACAACCTCCCAGCATGCGCATGTGACCGCCCATGTGCACATGACCCCTGCTCCCCCTGCGCATGCGTGTACGACCCCTCCTTTTGGCCTCACATCCCAAAACAGCAGTGGGGGGAAGCCTTTGCCTCCCAAAACGGTTGGAGGGGAAAGCTTCCAAAATGGCTGGGAGGGGGGGAAAAAGCCTTTGCCTCCCAAAACAGCTGGGGGGGAGGGAAAAAGTCTCGCCTCCCAAAACAACGCTGGAAGGGGAATCTCTGGAGATCTGGCAAGGCACAGGCAGCAAAAAGTGAGGAGAAAGGTAGGTCTCCCCACGCAAGCGCATGCGTCTCCCACTTGCAGGGCAGACCCGAAAATCAGCTGGCCGGCGGGAAGTGCACGTGCATGCTCAGTGGCGCTGAGGTGGCCGACGGCTCGTGTGCCTGCAGAGAGGTCTCCATGTGCCACCTGTGGCACCCGTGCCATAGGTTCGCCATTACAGCTGTAGATGCATGTAAAAGAGAAGGAAAAGGAATGGGTTGATACCAAAAGAGACAATATTCTGCAGAAGTCCACATTATGGTACATTTTGATTCTGACTGTAGTACGTACATATATGCCTTCAAGTTAGTGTTCACTCTTGCAAAGGCCTGGACAAGTATTTGCATTTTTTCTTGGCAAGCTTTTTTCAGAAGTGGTTTGCCATTATATGAGTAATACGATTTATCATATGGTTTATACGTAGGCACAATAGAGACATTAAAAAAATTACCACTATAACTCACTACAGTCACTTACATCTTAATACGGTATAAAATAAGATCCTTGTAAACTAAAGGGCCCAGGTTTTATTATATGATATTCCAACATCTGTTAATCCAAATTATCAAATGAGTTTTACTTTGCTTTTGCTTTAAAGCCAACTTCATTGACCCCATAAAAAGAAACATTTTAGTGATTTTTTTTTAAGGCTCTCACTCAATTTGGATCTGCCATCACTTGATTTGGTACCATTTGGTATTGACCATGGTGCTGGTTCAACTTTCTCATGGGTCAGTGTGACCCTTTATATATCCACAATATCTGTCTAGATCAGTATCTCTCAACCATTTAACCTTGGAAGGATGCTGTAAAAAAGTTTTTGGGAGCTTCTGCATAAAAATGGCAAAAAGTATGAAAACTTCACAATAGAGAGAAAATAACCTTTTTCCTCCACAGTCACAGTCTCCAATAAAACCATCTGATTTCATGGAACCACACTGTAAAAGTCTGGTCCAGATAACAAGACTTAAATGGTGCTCCTTTCTCCATCATGCATTACTGACTAGACTAATAGGGTATGGAAACATTAAAAAAATAAATACAGTTTGGGAGTATTCTTTATTTTTTAAAAAAATTGTCTTTAAAAAATGCTCCCAAATTTTAGTAATTACATTCTGCCTGCTCCCATGGAAATGATAACATTTTATCAGAATCAGAACTTCTTTGGGGAGACTTTACAATAGTGCACTGATGAGATAAAAAAAACTTTCTTTTTTTCTTTCTGTCTTAAATCAGCAATATATCAACAAGAATCTCAGGGAATGAATGCAATGTTTAATGGTATTATACTATTATTGCTGCTGTGGGGTTTTTTTTCTTACATTTTTCATTAAGTTTATTGGCTTAGTTCTATTAATTTCTACTTCTAATTATAATTTGTTTCAGTTTTATTATCTGTTTGCTAATTCTAGATACTTGTCTACTTTTAGTTCCAATATAACTAATATATTAAACATAAAATTTAAATACAATAAATAAAAAGATAGGAGATAGGAGAAAGAGAGATGAGGGAGATTCTTGACGTAATAATATAAACAAAGGATTTTGAATGTATGGAACTTCATCAGTGATTTATAGTGATTTATAGCATAGACTTGTCCAATCATCATTATTCCAAAATAATGTAGACGGGCTTTATATCACTTGCAAATAGCTGGATGATGCATTGAAGATACTGTAAATCACTAGTGTGGAAATAAAATCAGACAATCTGCCAAATGTGGTAAAAAGTAGGTTTATTAGGGCTGCACTGAATACCCTATTAAGGTTGTAAAATGATCTCCTGTATTTGAAATGGGAAGAAATAAGCATTAAACCAATACCAAGGACTGCTTTATAAATTACATGAGCTCCGAAAGAAGAAATGAAGATCAAATCATTTGCATTTACACATTCAACTGCTTTTGTGACAAAGGAGAATGTGCACATTCTTCATAGAAGTTGCACTCTATTTCTTTAAGAATCGGATTTATATTTTCCTGAGAAGTGACAAGTACTATTTTAAGTCAAACAAACTAGTTTTTGTAGATGTGTGTAAGGGCAATGTGCATGCAAATTAATAACAACTAATTTTAACTCCAAAAGTACTGACAATCTTCCTTTAGAATAACCAAGTTAAAAATAATGGAAGTTAAATAGAAGAATAGAAGACATTTGGCAACTTCATAATCTAGTCTTTCAAATTTTCTTTTAGCTTGTCATAGTCATTATTTTGTTTGGGAAACTGTACGACTTAGTGAGAACTCAAGACTTACCGAATGTCTCTTATGAATGACTATAATTGTTACAGTATCTCTCATGATGTCTTTCAGATTCATAAATTCTAAACTTTATACTTTCCTTCACTAAAGGAAAGGTTTCAGAGTAGTAATCATGTTTCAAATATCTACCAGCAGATCTTTAAAATCTCCCATAACTCTGTGAATCACAATGGAGGCATCTTTGTCATCAAAGATTGACTCAGGCAATTCAATAGCCAAATAATAGCTGGAAAGTGTTGTCTTTCAAAGTAAATACTGAAACAAGGCTGCCGTCTGATATTTAACAACTATTTTCATTGAGTTCAAAGCCATTTACTTCTGAGTAGTTTTAATCATAGACAACACAAACCAACAGTATCTACCCCTCTATCTGTCGTTTTGCATCTGGCTAACAAACCAGGACAAAGAATATAGTCTAATCTTTCAATGATCTCACAAATCTTCTTACCTGTACTCCATCCCAAAATGAATTAAAAATAAATTGCTAGTCTTTTATCCATGTTTCTCTCTACATGTATTTAGATAAATTGATCAGATGGTTTGCAACAACAAGATGTATAAGATAAGGAGTTCTGTTAAAGAAGTTTAACAACAAAATTTATTGAAACCCCATCCACTAAGGATTTTCATACACCTTGATGCCAATTCTCTTTTACACAATAATTGGCATGATAACATGCTAATAATCTTGTAGCCGAGTCTTTTTTCTAATAGGCTGACGGCTACTATTATAAATGGGAAGAAATGTATATTCTAAGCAGTGCATACATTTAAAGTTTTGGAAGCTTCAAGAACAGAATGTTGAACTTGGAAAGGGAGAAAGAGGGAGAATGTCTACCTAGAACCCAGAGGCCAAAAGATGGGCTGAGATGAAAAAAAAACTCCCTCTAATGGGAGCCTGAGTGGCGTAGGAGGCTAATGCCTCCTACTAAAGGCAGCATTTAACATCCAGCTGCCTGCAATTACTGCAAGTTCAATTCTCACCAGGTTCAAGGTTGATTCAGCCTTCCATCCTTTCTAAGGTGGGTAAAATAAGGACCCAGATTGTTGGGGGCAATAGGCTGACTCTGTAAAACCACTTAGACAGGGCTGTAAAGCACTGTGAAGCAGTATATAAGGGCTATTGCTATTGCTATCCTGCTATCCTGAGAACCCGGTCTGTGGGGGCAATAAGCTGACTTTGTATAGAATATAAAAAAGTATGAAGGCTATTGCTTAACGCATTGTAAGCCACCCTGAGTCTCCAGAGAAGGGCGGCATATAAATAAAATTTTAAAAAAAAATTGACTGCCTTCAATAATTGCAGAATTGTACTAGAAGGTTCCCTATAAAAGCTGGATATCTTACGGTTCCAAGAAACAAAGTTCAAACAAGTTCAAAAGTGAATTGAAGTATTGCTGTGTTTTCTAAAAACTAAAAAAGAGAGCAATAAGTGTCATAGAGCTCAAATAGAAGCAAGCTTGTGAGAACTTTGGGATCCAACCAGTGGTGAAATCTAAAATTTGTTACTACCGGTTCTGTGGGCATGGCTTGGTGGAGGGGGTGTAATGTGACTGGGTAGGCGTGGCCATTTTCTTTTTACTTTTAAAACCATTTTTTCTACAACCTCTTTGGCGAAGAGGTTGTAAAAAAATGTTTTCAAAAGGCTCTGACGATCCCAGCTGAGTTGCCTGATCATCAGAGGGTTTTATAAAAACCCTCTGCCGCTTGGATCGTCAGAGCTTGGATCATCAGAGGCATTTAAAAGAAAAAAACTTTTTTTCTTTTAAATGGCTCTGACGATCCAAACTGAGTTGCCTTGATCGGCAGAGGGTTTTTAAAAAACCCTCTGACAATCAGGCAATTCAGCTTGGATCGTCAGAGCCATTTAAAAGAAAAAAAGTCTCTGATGATCGTGCGGCTCAGCTGGGCATGGGGAGGAGGCAGGGATTTTTGCTATCAGTTCTCCGAACCACCCGCCTCCATTGCTACCGGATCGGGCAATCCGGTCTGAACCGGGAGCATTTCACCCCTGGATCCAACACTGATTCCAGAATGATATTTTAAAAAGCGGAGGGGTGGGGATTGAAAGAGTTCTCAGTTAAAAGGACATTTAGTTGAAGGGACAGAGTATTACTGTTTTTCTCCCACAAATCATATTTTATAGAAAGAACAGATAACATAATCTGACATCATATGTAAGCAGAGCCACAAGAATATGCCATACAGACTGCAATTAAGGCCAGCTTATCTTCAAGGTAAACCTAATACCCAAAATGCAGTATCTTATTTCTATAATCTGGGACACAAATAGTTTTTGAATAAAACATTTAAAATCTATACTAATATTAAATTCTAGGTAGGTATTCCATGGTGTTCAATATAAGGAGAAAGGTGCAAAGAAAAATGATATGTGAATGCTATATAATTATTATGTCTTAATAATATTTTCTGATAAAATGTTTTAACATTTGGCTGTGTGTAAGAGAATTTCTATTATTTTCCTTTTCACCCGCAAGGAGGTACAGGCTGAAAGAAGTGTTGGGTGGATTGTGTGTGGGAAAATGTAATGGTTTTCTGAGGATAGAAAGTAGCAGGCAGAGAGAGAAGAAAGTGGAGAGAGATGGCTGAAGGAAGCTTGAGATTCAAATTCTTTCCCTATCTCTCCCTGTATTTTTAGGAAAAAATTTTTTAAAATATCCACTTATGCCTCTCCATATCTTTGCATATCAATGTTTTTAGTAAAGTAAATATTAGAAAATTGCAGTGTTCGTCCTTGGGCAGTTTCCTTTGCAATTTGAATCCTGCTAGTGGGGAAGTTGGTACTGAGCCTCTTGACTATCTCTCCCTCACTGCTTCTGGGCCTCTCCAGCACAAGATAAAGGAAAATGCTGTGGGAATGACCATTGCTAGTCTAGTCAAGGTTATCTGAAGTAAACCAGTTCTGCTGATGTCGATGTATCCAAGGCGAGTCAGCTTACCGAATCCTGTTCTTAGTTGTCAACAAGTATGCACACGGTTCAAAATGTTCTTGGCAGTGTCCTGGGCATGAGCCCTTGTATCATGTATCGCTTCCTGCTTTGATTCTTAATAAAAGGGATGCCTGACGTTTGTTCGGGGCATTCATCCCAAGGAAAACCTTGTTTCCAGTCTCTTCATGTTTGCCGGGCATCGATCGTAACCACA
>WNWU01000041.1:8110235-8121835 GCA_012654045.1 Ptyas mucosa | reverse complement strand
CTTGTTTCCAGTCTCTTCATGTTTGCCGGGCATCGATCGTAACCACAAAATGCTAGTTGAAGGCACTCCCTGCACATTTTTTTAAATTGTGATTATTTATTTGGAAGAATACTGCATAGGGATGTAGAGACCATACATGGAGAAGACACTAAATAGTAATAGATGTTATCTTCCTAGGTTCAAAAATTCATGGTAAATAATGCAAAAGCAAGAATCATTGGAGAAGCTACTTGGAGAAATAGATACTTGGAGAAACAGAAATGGATGGAAGGTGTAGACAAACAGACATATCAATCCGCCTGGGTGCTATGGCTTCAGTACTAAATACTATTTGATGGAGCTTAGCTACAATTTGAAACAGACACATCTATGTGTGAGCTTTTGTAGTGACTTGGTTGGACATTGAATTACATATCACAGTTTCTCCAACCTGCCATCTGCCAGATGCATTTGGATTTCAACTCACAAAATTCCTCTAGACATCACATCAAACCATAAACAGTTGGTACAAGGATGGGTTAAAAATGGAGGGTCTTTCTCATGTGCTACTTTGGTCTTGTTGCAGTCAAGCACATTATTCTTTGCTATATTCCCAATGATTTTTTAATAAACACAACTGGACAGGGTTGGATAGAAAGGATATCCAAATAAACATGCATCTCTCTTCCATGTTTCACTTTCATGTTCTTCTGAGCCTCAGTGACATACCACAGTTTACCACACCCAAGGTATTTTTAATATAGCTGCACACACACTGAATTGGCACTGTAGTACAAAAAGGGGGGAAATGTTTCTGTTCTGCATTCCAACATTGTGTCCACAGAGCAACGGTGAACAAAAATAATACATTGGGAAGTTAGAAACTTATAATGATAAGAAGGCTAACATGCATTTCCATGGAAGTAGATTCTCTGAAAAGAATTGGGAGTTAGGGAAGCAGCATGTATTATATTTCATACACATTGAAAGCAAGAATTGAATGTTAAGTGGTGAAAACTAAGAAAGTTGAAAATGACAGTGAAAGACATGGAAAATAGTTAAATCTACTTTGGACAAGTGATTCCTTTGTCATCCTCCTGCTGCCTGCACAACACATAGAATTCAAATAACCTTTTTCCCTCAGTTTTTCTACATACCTGTTCCATAAATGTATCCTTCCTTTTTTACAACTACTTCGAGACATTATTGCCATTGTATGGTCTGACTAAGTTCAGGGAAATTCCAGTTTGATGGCAATCAAGCATAAAAAGCATTCAGTAACTTCCAGTCCACTCCTCTTCCAAAAATATAGTAAGGATTGAGAAAGAAGGAAGAAGAACGTAAACATTTTAAAAGTTCTTCAAACAATGAACAGAAATATGCAACTGGCAATTATATTTGGCAGTCAGAGATTTGAATAATCCATCACATCATGTATCAAACCTACCTTCCTTCCTTCCCTCCCTCCTTCCTTCCTTCCTTCCTTCCTTCCTTCCTTCCTTCCTTCCTTCCTTCCTTCCTTCCTTCCTTCCTTGTAACTACTCTATAGAAACAATATAATTTAGGACACAAAATCAACTAAATCTGTTTAGACATCACAAATTTTAGGAATCTATTAAGTACTCTAGAAGCCCAAGCAATGGGTTAGTATTTAGGGAATCATTATTCTTTCTGCAACCTTGATGACTATATGTACGACAACATCATAAATATGATTCTACCTGCATTGACAAAACTAACCATCAAAACTTTCTAGGTTTATCATTTGAACAGATGAGGCTTTCAGAAACAAAATGGATACCTCTCCCTTTATAAGTTCCAAACATTTTGGCTCTGCCTACTAGTGATATCACAACATCACAAGTGATTTCACAACATCGCAAGTCATTGTCACTTGTAGGCATGAGTGGCAGAGGAAGTACTCTCCCCAGGACCAAAAAAGAGGCCTCCTCAGCACAGAAGAAAGAATGTGATTATAAGAGTCTTTTCCTTGAGATGGGCAGTTTTTGAATTGAATAAATTCAAACTTCAATTTCAAATTGAAACAAAAGAAAGAAGAAAGAAAAAAAGAGAGAGGGGGAAGGAAGGAAGGAAGGAAGAAGGAAGGAAGGAAGGAAAGAAGAAAGGAAGGAAGGAAGGAAGAAATGGTTTTCAACAGGCATCAGAGTTTTCACTTTCACCATCTTCTTCTGACACTTAATCACAGAATACCAAGTTATATCAAGTATCTGAATTGTAAATCTTGTCAATGAAAGAGTATAAAAGGATTGTTCAGACTTTGAATATTCCTTAAATGTAGACAAGGCATAATAATTGGAAACAAATGCAAAACTACAGAGATATTTTAAAGAGTATTAAAATGTCATATCCTTATTCATTTAATTCAAATTTGAGGCCATCTGATTTTTTAGCAACTGGCTTTAATTAAAAAAAGGAAACAACTCATATAGGGGGAAAAATCATATCTGATTTTCAGTAAGTCTCATCTGATTTTAGACTACTAACTCAATGCCAGTAAAAAAAAATCACCATATAGGGAATCCACTCTACCTGACCCTAAGGAATGGGGGAACATCCAATGATTTTCTTAACATTAATAGTGGAAGCAGTATGAATCTCTCTGGGAATATCATTGCAGGGCGCAGGCACTGCCACAGAGAAAGCACACTTCCTGGGTCTCATAAGATGACATGATTCATTTGATGGGACCCAGAGCACAGTGACTCTACCTGCTGTCACAGAATGGGCAAAAATAATTGGAGACAAGCAGTCCCTCTGCTATTTCAACTCAGAGCTATCTTGATCAGTTTAGAATTAAACTGTAGCTATTAATGAAGATGAATGCAAAGTAAAAATGCAGCTCTGATGAATATGTAATTACTCCTTACCTTCCTTTTTTATGATACAGAGAAGCAAGTTACTAGTTAGAACTGGAAAAGACCCCTGCTGAAATCATGGAAAATGTAGGAAAGGCTGAGTTAAAAGGAGCCACGGTTTGACTCAATATAAATCCATTTCCCACGTGATTATGCTCAGAATGAAAAAAACCAATTTCATTAGAACACAGACCAGCGTCCTTCAGAAAATCCTGTTCCTTGACAACTGAGAAGTAACACACCCAGAGACAGAAATATTAGCTACTGACAGTGTATTAAATGAATGTGTGAGTACCTCTACCAATAAGCAAGTTTTTCTGATTTTGTTTACCTGCAGCATTGGCTCAAGCTCCTGTTTACTGTTTATGCCTGAATGTGTTCTTGTTCTACAAATGATCCGTGAATGAACATTGTGATATGCAGTTTTTTGTCACCCTTTGCAATTCAAACACTAACCTGCTGTCACTGCGGGTATTCTCTCTGACCCTTAAAGGAAAAAGAGTGACTCCTGTAGGCTGGTTCCTACTACAATAGAGCCAGTTTAGTATAGTGCTTAAGAATACAAGGCTAAAAATGAGAGATTATAAATTCTAGTCCCACCTTGGGCGTGGAGCCAGCCCTCATGACAGTCACTCTCTTTCTGCCCTAGGAAGAAACCAATCTTAAGGCAATCGTGAGGAGGGAACACACACACACACACACACACAAAGTTTCACAATAGCTGTTTAAAATAGTCATCCATGAACATAAATCTAGTTCTTTGTTCTTTGTACCTTGAGTGTGTGTGTGCACGCGCTTGTGGGTATGCTTGTGTGTGTGTGTGAGAGAGAGAGAGAGAGAGAGAGAGACAGAGACAGAGACAGAAACAGAGAAAGAGAGAGAATGAGAGAGAGAGAGAGAGAGAGAGAATGAGAGAGAGAGAAATCTGGATGGCTAAAGGTTAAGAAGCTCTGAGCTCTGCAGAAGAGCATTTAATGAAAGTTTCTCATTATAGTAGTATGCCATTATTATTAATTCTGATTATAGTAATTTATGAAAAGATTTTTAAGGATTATTTGTATTACTATAATTATAATTAATTTGAGTTTTCTTGTACATTGCCATCAATCCTTATGGAGTATGGAAGTATACAAGAGAAAGAAAGAGAGTAGGTTGCTGAGTTATACAGGTATGGGGTATTGTAAGGATTTTCTACTTTATTAATTAAGTTTTGATATTGTATGTCTGACATTTTTTTCAGCACATAATTATGTAGTAAAGCTTTATGACTTAGGTAAATACTAGAAAATTTCATTAGGTGATAATGTCTCTAAAGGTGACATTAGGTTGTTGTTAAATGTCCTCTGGTTTATAACACAACCCGTATCTATTCTTCTAAGTATTTATTACTGTCGTTGTTTATCTGTCTTTTAGATATCCATTAGTGTTTATTTGACAATACGAAGTGCTCAAGTGCTCTTTAGGCAATTATTCCAAGATATCATCTCCCCACAGAAGCAAACCAGCTATTTAGCAAATATTTACTGCTTTACCATAGATCTGCAATCCTATTTTTGATTTGCAGTACAGAACTCAAAGACCTTCCGGACTGGGGCAGATTTTAAGTTCTGCTAATCAATATATAAATAATAAATATTAGCACTGGTTCCAAAAAACGTTATATTAGCAGAATCTATTTCTGCTCCAATGGAAGTGTTTACCCTTGACTAATAAACATACTGTCTTCAGTGGCGGGGAAAGAGCATGGGTGCATGTATTATCATCTTAACACATCCATGCCCTTCATAAAAATGTGATGTTTGAAAACTGTCTTTATCTGATTTTTTATAAAGAATGATGGCTAATCAACAAGGTTATAATAGGTTAAGACTGACCATTATCATAATCAAGATAAGAAACAATGGATGGAAACTAATCAAGGAGAGAAGCAACCTAGAACTAAGGACAAATTTCCTAATGGGGAAAACCAGTAGAACAGCTTGTCTTCAGAAGTTGTGGGTGCCCTATCGTTGGAGGCTTTTAAGAAGAGACTAGACAGCCACTTGTCTGGAATGGTATATGGTTTTCTGCTCAAGCAGGAGGTTGGAGTAGATGCCTTCAAGGTCCCTTCCAACTTTGTTATTCTAGGTTATTCTATCCTTCACACTCACTTTTGAGGGTTGTATAATTGACTCAAACTCAGATTTATTTATTTATTTATTTATTTATTTATTTATTTATTTATTTGATTGATTGATTGATTGATTGATTGATTGATTTATATGCCGCCCTTCTCCGGATACTCAGGGCGGCTTACAATACGTTAAGCAATAGCCTTCATCCTTTTGTATATACCTGCTTAGTAGGGCTTTCGTCCCCCCCAAGCAGTGTTCTTTTTTATACAAAGTCAGCTTATTGCCCCCACAATCCGGGTCCTCATTTTACCTACCTCAAAAGGATGGAAGGCTGAATCAACCTTGAGCCTGATGAGATTTGAACTTGCAGTAATTGCAGGCAGCTGGTGCTACTTAATAGCACTTTAGTCTGCTGCGCCACCAAGGCTCTTACCAATCTCAGAATCATATATCTGAGTTTTTACATCAATAATGCAGTTGACATTGGTTTAACAACTATTGTGCAGAGGAAAGAGGCCTCTCCATTTCTTTGTGATCACTTGTACGTAACAGAATAGTACATAAAAGGAGAGAACTCAAGAGGCAGCAAATGGACAAGAGTGGCAAGTAGCAAAAAATGACCAGCTTTTTAAGACTGTGGGGTATAAGCAAAATGCAGGGCTGGTTTCTTAAAAATACTGCCTTCATTAAGGCTTCTCAAAATATTTTAGAACCAATAGATTTAAAAGTGTTTCTTCTTTGCCCTACTTTGTGCCACCCTCTTATGCAACCTACTACCACACACCACAGGTGATCAATTTGAAGCTGGATTCTAAGGTAGCGATCCCTCCACTGTGGAGTTTATAATTTCTTAATTAAGCCATATGCCACATGCTGTTATTATTTAAAAGCAAAAGTACAGCTCGGGAAGTACACAGAATATTTCATTTTTCAATATGTGAAGCTCTTGTTTTCTTTCATCTTTTTCTTTCTTCCTCCTTGAAAGGCAGAAGAATTCCAGGAAGTGGATTCATGCTGAGCTTTCCTGTTGAAAAAATTATGAACTGTGCAGCTACATCTTCCAACACAGATCTTATCAAGACCCTGACAAGTTCCTTAATTTATTCTTTTCTTTATATAAATACGTTTTGTTCCTCAAACTATAGAATTTCTTTTTAGAGAATAAGTTGCTATCTCCTGCTTGAATATACTGATTGGTATAATAACTGCTATTTTCAGAGACCTCTGCAGGCAAGCAGCTGGATCTGTAGACCAACTTTCCCCAAACTAGACCTAGAGGAAGGTGAAGTCTAGGAACCCTGGAGATCATTAAATTGGGTAAGGAACCAGTGCAACCACGATTAGTCTGCCAGATTCCCCTCTAGTCCTTTTTTGGGTAGGAAAGTGGATTTAACCATGGGTGAGTTAGAAATTCCATAATACATTATCATTCAGTATATGTACTGTACACTAGAAATGACTAGTCATAGACTTTCTTTTATCACACTTGTGTAATATGTGACTCAACTTTATGCATTTTTCCTTCTTTAAAAGGAAAATTCAAATAACTTGGCATGGCACAGATATTTGTGAATATTGGGTATGCTTCCATTAAATACAATATCTGAGAAGCCATCTCACCCCAATGAGACACCACTTCCTCCATCAGGTCTATGTATTTCAGTACAGGTCTATAATTCCAATACAAGTGGCATCTTGTGGGTCCATCTGCTAAGGATTTCCATCTCTGCCATGGCACCCACTCTGTAGAACATCATCTTCCCTGAGATAAGATTGGACCCAACCCTACGGATTTTCCAGAAATCACTTGTCAGCAACCTTGGAGATCCCATGGAAATAGGAAGCTTGTGAAATGGCTATATTGCATGTAAGATCTTGAAGGCACTTTCCTGTAGTTTTGGGTATATCTCTGTTGGAATTGTTTAATGCTTTTTTTAAAGTTGTATGTTAATTGTTCTATTGTTATTGCATGCCACCCGGTTTCACATATTTGAGATGGGTGATTCTATTTATGTGTTAAATAAAATAAAATAAATGGTACAAATGCAGATCAACTGAAGTGTTTGATTCATTTACCCAACTTCACAATTTTACTATAAGCAACCACATTAATTTCACAATTACTGTGGTCAGATAGAGAAAATGCTACCTACATCTATATTCTTTCTCTAGCCTTGGGTATTCGATTTAAGGTGCAGTGATTGCATCTGACAAAAATCCTTTTCTTTTAACTTTCAGAATTCTATCAAAAGAAATGTGTGATAAAATTATACCTTTAAAAAATACTCAGTGGTATAACAACTTGTCTTTTTCCTTTTCTGTTTCATCTTAACATATCTTTGTGAGAAAGTTATTAATGATCAATGTTCTCATACAATTTCTATAAAGCTTTAGTGTGAGCTTTTGATTTTATTACTATTTTTAGTGCAATATAATTTTTTCCCCATGAAATTACTCTACCTCATTCAAGAATTTTTATTCAGGGGGGAGGATAGAGACAGTGATATGAGCTGATATCATTTCCATTTATAACTCTCATAACTAATATTTTCCTCATAACTGCCACATAGAATCATCCTGGACCCGACCCTCAGTGGCACAGTGGTTAGAGTGCAGTACTGCAGGCCACTTTTGCTGACTACCAGCTGCCTGCAATTTGGCAGATCAAATTCCACCAGGCTCAAGGTTGACTCAGCCTTCCATCCTTCTGAGGTGGGTAAAATGAGGACCCAGATTGTTGGGGGCAATAGGCTGACTCTGTAAAACCACTTAGAGAGGGCTGTAAAGCACTGTGAAGCAGTATATAAGGGCTATTGCTATTGCTATCCTGTTCTATAATTGCTTCTTTCATTCCCATTAAAAATCCACCTGAAACACACCAAGAGTTTACCCATTACTGGCTTTTCATCCCAATGAAATTATTCCTGGGAAAAATGTCTTTGAGGAAACAGAAGCAGAATATTTATGCAAAGAGAAGACATCTACAGAAAAGAGATTACTGTAGTTTATTTCATAAGGCATATGCCTGTACTTTTCCCAGACAATTTCAATGGGAATGAAATGGAGTTTATTATACAAAGTGTCAATGGGAGCTTATTTTCTAAGACAACTTGCAGAGGGTGCAATTTTCATTTCAATCATAGCAGGATAGAAGAAATAAATCCCTACATGCTGTATATTGCCCCAATCAATACAGAAACTCCACTGTTGGATATTCCTTTTTTAAAAAAAATTGTACATGCTAGAACCATGATGGCGAACCTATGGCACGCATGCCACAGGTGGCACGCCGGGCCATGTCACTTGGCACGCACAGTGGCAGCCATTCCTCTTCCAGGTTTCTGGCACACGCATGTGTACCAGCCAGCTAGTCTTCTGGTTACTAGAGCGCATGCACGCATGATGGCCAGATGATTGTTGTGAACGCATGCTTGTCGGTAACCAGACTAGTTGGCCAGTGCGCATGCATGTGCCAGAAACCAGAAGTTTATTTCCCAGCATGCACATGCCCTCTGGGCAGCTCCACCTGCTGCCCACAATCCATGTTGGAGGGTGTTTGCACCAGCAAAGCATTGCTACCTCTTAGCCTGTGCTGGTGCCTCTTTGCAGAGACAACGGCAGATCCTCCTCCTCCTTCCAGGCTCACTTTAAACCTCGGGGCTTGCCTTACAGCGGGGAGAAAGGTCCTGGTGGGGAGGAGAATGTCCGTGGTGCCAGTGACTGCAGCCACCCTCTGGAGAAGCCCTGTTGGAGGGCCAATTAGCTGTTTGTATGGCAGCGGCCAGCACAAGAGAAGTGGAATGCCAGACAACAGAGCCAGTTGGGCTATTTCCAGCATGCTGGTGGGGCGCGTGACTTGTCTACATAACTTTGATGGCGCCGCTGCCTCTTTACTGGTGCGAACAGCCTGCCGCCGCTGCCTCTTTGCAGAGGCAGTGGCACCAGCAAAGTTATGAAGGCAAGCCCCACGCCCTGCTGGTGCACGCCATGCTGAAAGTCGCCTGACTGGCTCCAAGTGTGGAGCCTCCAGAGTGTGGCTGCAGTTCCCCATCCCCAGGACCTTTCTCTCTCCCCCCCCATAAGGCAAACCCCGAGGTTTACAGCAAGGCTGTCAGGAGGAGGAGGAGCCGCCACTGCCTCTGCAAAGAGGATTCCCCCCCAGGACCTTTCTCTCCCCTGTAAGGCAAGCCAGCGAGGCTGGCAGGAGGAGGAGGAGTTGCCACTGCCTCTACAAAGAAGCAGCAGTGCAGGCAAAAAGCACTCGGAAGCAGCCAGTGGAGTGCAATGTTAATTAATCATCTTGGAGAGATCTCCCCTGTTGCAATTTTTCAAGCCAAAGGTGCTTAGGAAGCGCATGCACACCCAGGAAGGGAAAAGGTGGGATGGAGAAAGGGGCAAAGGAGCGATGGCCGTTGTCCCCTTTCCCTCTTTCTAGAAAACAGACCCCCACTTCTTGTTCTTTTCTGGACCTACATCTCCAGATGGACGGCTCAACTTCTGGCAGCTTGCAAACGTGTCGCAACCAAGCGCCGCCACCTTCCTAGCCCCTTTCTTGGCGATTCCCACTCCCAATCCCTTTCCCAAGTAGCCAAAGGGAGCGTGTGATTCATAGTGCTTGGAATATTTTAGCTTAATAGCTTGGTGATGGCTTTGGCTCCCTCTTTTTGCCCTCCCCCTCCCCCCATTGAGTGGGGCAAACTCATTTGGGAATGAGGATCCGGAGCAGTTCCCACTTCAAGTCAAAGTTGGGTGCTGATCTTCTCCTGTTGAAGCAGTAAGTGTGAGCTTAAATGGACTCCAGAGGATGGTAGAGGACAGGAAGGTCTGGAGGAATGTTGTCCATGGGGTCATGATGGGTCAGACATGACTTCTCATCTAACAACAACAACAACAACTCCCAGTAGGAGAGCCAAAGCCTCAGGGAGGCCTGCTAGGCCCAAAATGGAGCACGAGGGTGTGTGTCGTGCACACATGCACAGGGGGCGGGGCAATGAGGGGGTCACATGTGCATGCACAGGGGGAGGGGCGCGCAGGGGGGTGCATTGTATTATGGGTGTGGGCACCGCCACACACGACCCCCCGTTCTCCCCCTGCTTTTGGCACACAATGGTAAAAAGGTTTGCCATCACTGTGCTAGAAGAATAGAGTGGCAACCCGCAAGTAAGAACATGTCAAGGCTGAGCAAAATGATGCAAGGCCTCACTTTTGTATGGCTGAAACAGAACCCTTGAAGTTAGCTTGATATGAAAAGAAGCTGAGACCCAAAGAAGAAAATATGGTCATATGATTTCCACTCTATAGTCCACTCAAAACAACTCAAATTTGTTTTAATTTCACCATAGCACAAAATAAGCTTCTGAAATGTTTGCAGGCATGCTTTCACAGATGATAATTTGTTTATTAAAACTTGTCCATTTACAAACAACTTCCTAAAGAATATCAAACACCATTGGAGAAAACTTGCAAACTTACAGTGCATATTGGCAAACATAACATTTGTGATCTCAGAATATCTTTTACCTACTCTGAGATTCTCAAACATCGCAAGCTTCCTAATACTTCAGAGTCCTCTTTTGGTACGCTCTGTCTGTTGTCTGGCCAAATAAAATCTTGAGTTTCTGCATGACAGGCTCCATGTGATTAATTCTACAGTTGGAAGTGTTGCATTCTGACTGTAGAGTTAATTATTTGGAAGTGCTTTGGATTATATACAGACCCAAGCATAACACCTCTCTGCTAGTCATTAAAACAGCCTGCTCTTTTCAAGCTTTGTATCCTCTCATTAAATTTCAGGTTCTTTTTATAGCAGATCTGAGGCGGGGGAAACATTTGCAGTTGGAATATGACTGTGAGCTTCTGCCTTTGTGCAAAGTCTAGATCACAACTTCTGAATCATTCACAGCCAAGCTGCATAACTACTCCAAAGACAGAATAAAGAGTTTGTGTACTTATTGAAACTCAGGTGCTTGGCAAGCTCAGTCTCTATTATCTTTTACAGAGATGTGTAAGGAAGCAGTTACATTATCAACTGCTTAATATTTTATAACTAGCCTCCAAAGCTACCTATGAGGGTCAAAATGAAGTGGTGCTGGGAAGATGATGTGCTGTTGCAAATGTTACTTACACTCTCCTGCTTAGTTTAAATTACATTTAATGAAATATTCAACAGTGGCTTGGAAAGATCATCCCTCTGAGATTTCAATGTTCAAAGAAAACCTGAAATAAGCAAGGAATAAAGTGAGTAATTTTCATTGTCCACTTCTTGTCTGACACTCAGTTGATTCTTATCGCTTCATAAGCAACCTAGTGTTGATATGAAGTACCAATTAATTGCTTACAGAGTAGCAGCAATTACATAACTTTATTGCTTGAAAGAATACAGGTAGATGATGCAAAATTCCACATTTATAAAAACACATTTTGTAGTGTGCTAGAGTGAATGACTATTCTACTTCA
This sequence comes from Ptyas mucosa, assembly GCA_012654045.1. Taxonomy (NCBI): domain Eukaryota; kingdom Metazoa; phylum Chordata; class Lepidosauria; order Squamata; family Colubridae; genus Ptyas; species Ptyas mucosa. The sequence continues at coordinate 8,110,410 of WNWU01000041.1, read as the reverse complement.
TGAACCTTTGGAAGAAATTCTGCAAAGGTTTGCAAAAGGGCTACTACTACACCCATTTGCAGTTGCAGAAAAAAAAAGAGAGAAGGAAAAAACTTTTTTTAAACAACAAAATTTGCAGATACCCCTTGATAGAATAGAATAGAATAGAATAGAATAGAATAGAATAGAATAGAAT
>WNWU01000041.1:8043786-8110225 GCA_012654045.1 Ptyas mucosa | reverse complement strand
TAGAATAGAATAGAATAGAATAGAATAGAATAGAATAGAATAGAATATATTTTTTTATTGGCCAAGTGTGATTGGACACACAAGGAATTTGTCTTGGTCCATATGCTTTCAGTGTACATAAAAGAAAAGATACATTCATCAAGAATCATAAGGTACAACCCTTAATGATAGTCATAGGGTACAAATAAGCAATCAGGAAACAATATCAATATAAATCATAAGAATACAAGCAACAAAGTTACAGACATACAGTCATAAGTGGAAGGAGATGGGTGGTGGGAACAATGAGAAGTTTAATAGTAATGCAGACTTAGTAAATAGTTCGACAGTGTTGAGGGAATTATTTGTTTAGCAGAGTGATGGCGTTCGGGGAAAAACTGTTCTTGTGTCTAGTTGTTCTGGTGTGCAGTGCTGTATACCATTGTTTTGAGGATAGGAGTTGAAACAGTTTATGTCCAGGATGTGAGGGGTCTGTAAATATTTTTACAGCCCTCTTTTTGACTCGTGCAGTACACAGGTCCTCAATAGAAGGCAGGTTGGTAGTAATTGTTTTTTCTGCAGTTCTAATTATCCACTGAAGTCTGTGTCTGTCTTGTTGGGTTGCAGAACAATTGATTACAAATATATCTCCACCTGCAACTTTTGCAAACTTCCTTCCTGCAATCACAACTCTTTCTTCCTTTAAACTTCCATTTCACATGAACTGTTGGATAGCAGATAATTTTATACAGCAGAAGGAATGCATGCAGAAAGACCAAAGTTAGGAGAAAAATTTTTAGAAGGAAGTATGCTTAAGGGTGGTGCTTGTATAAAAGAAAATAAAGGAATGTTTATTCAGGAAGTAAAACAGTGATAGAAAATTTAAGGGAGAAAAACATAAGAGCTGTAGAAAGTTAGACAAGTCTAACTACAGCTAAGAGCCTGTGTCACACACTCTCCTCCATGATGGTGAGAGGCCTTCATGAAGAACCTGAACTGCTCAGGTCAGAATCAGAAGAGGAGATGAAGACTGGCAGAAGGAGGAAGTGATAAAAGCCCCAGATTATCAACCTAACCAATAGGAGGCATGTCATGCAGAGATAAGCTAAGTAAGTTCTTTAGACTGGGAAAGGAGATTAAGAAGTCAGAATCACTCTGCCAGCTATCTCTACATCTATTGCCCTTAGTGGTCGATAGGATTACAGGTGCAGAAAGTCAGTGCACGCAAAGCTGAATATCAACATTACAAGATTTGGAAAGTTTGCAAAGTTGACCTTTTCATTAAATACTTCTGCAACATGTGGGCAGACTGCCATCCCTACTCTCCTCAGACAGGGCCCACCAATTCTCAGACAGACATCAAGCTGCCAATTATAGAATCATAAGTAATACCCTCTGGAAAATCAATACTTACCTGAACAGATGTGCAAGATTATTCCAACCCTTCCCTTTTTTTCTAGAAAGAAAAGTGGCTTTTCTTTTTAAAACAAAGGACCGAAGTTACTAGGGGACAAAGAGTAGGCTATCGCATCTCCCCTCAATGCCTGATCACAGTTTACAATTTAGTTGTTATATTAACAAATATTTTCCACCATTTCTAATATTATATTAACTATTAACCAGAAGGAGGCATTAGAAGACAGGTTTCATTCTTATGGGGATTCTTCAGGCATAAATGTCCTTTAAAAATTTAAGTATACTACCCTGGAGAACATGAGTTCTAGTCCTGCCTTAGATAACAAAGCCAGCTGCGTGACCTTGGGCCAGTCACTTCCTCTCAGTCCTAGAAAGGAGGTAATGGCAAACCACTTCTAAAAAAAAACCTTGCCAAGAAAATTGCAGAGACTTGTCCAGGCACTTTCTGAATGTCAGACTGAATAACAACAAAACTCTCCTTATAATTCCTATGCCTGAAGAATCCCAATAAAGATGAAACCAGTCAAGTGGTGCCTCCGATTGATCAATAGTTAATATAACATCTAAAGCTATATAAGCCCTCTTAAGAGGAGGCAGTCTTCAGACTCAGATCAATAAAACTCTCAAAAATCCCTAGTTTGAAATCATATAGGAAAAAGGAAAGCTATACCTGCGTGGCTTCCATAAGCTTGGAATTTTCATAAAAATAAAAAACAGGGCTGAGTGAAATTGAATTGGAAAAGAACTTCTGACTTATAGAGATAGGTAAATATAAAGTTAGCATTGTTTTGGGGTTCTTTTTTTAAAAAAACAATCGTGTATTAGTTGAGATCTTTTATTATCTTGGTGTTTATTTTCTCTACCCAAGCTCAGTTCCCATATGTTTGAAGTATCTTGAGATCTCTGAGCAGAATCCTCTATATTACTAATAGGTCTATACCATCTTGTGATCTGCCCCTGCCTTATATTCTGCTTTATGCTTTGGTTCTGGGAGAACTTTCTATATTGAATAGGTCTATATTTTTATCTCCTGTGTCACTGAGTGTGTTACAAAGCAACAAAATGTATTTTCTCCACTTTTTTCTAATGAAAGTAATTGAACTTGTCCCTTGTAAGATGCATTTCCCTAGGCACAGGCTTCCTATTACAGGAGGTGATGACGTAGAATTTATTTCGTTTTTATCTTGTTTATGTTTCAGTTCCTTGTTGTAATGTAGAACATGTGAGCAGTGTGTTCCTTATCGGTCTCATATGTTGGGATAAAGGGGAAAAAAACTAGGTAGAGGCATCTCTCTGAAAGATGGGATTTGGTAGCAATAATTAAAAGCTAAAATTTAAAATAAAATACACAATAAACATACTGAAACAGAAAAGAGCGATGGGCTTAAATCCAGAACACTTCTGGCATGGAAGATTGCCAGCTTTCACTGTAAGATCTCAGCCTTCATGCTATAACTCTTTTGAGCAGTTGGATTGCTATAGCCATAGTGATGAGATGATTGGTACTTGGCATATTGATGGTATGAATTTATCTCTCTTGCAACATTTTCCCTCCACATTGTTGTAGAATTTGTATAGAAGGAATGTGGCTAATCAGGCAAAGGAGGAGGTAAAAGAAAGGGCAATGAGAGAAAGGCTTGGAAACTGCAGCAAAACATATCACAGGAGCAATGCTGGAAGGCAGGGATAATATGCTTGGCAACTGCAAGCAAAGGATTCTGTCAATACCAGCCTGGCACGTATATCACACTCAGCTCAATAATGGAAGAAGCATTTCAGCTCAGGAACAGGCTATATGTAAGAACAATTTCTAGCTACTGAGGTATTTAGAGAAAACTAGACAACCCATGACTCTTTGGGTCATTGTTTCAGAACTATTTCCTTACCAGAGTCAATGATAGAGCTTCTAATGTACTGCCTTCACTGGAAAAGTTGGTGTACATTCAGAGATTATAGCACAGTAAGACATCAGCACAGGAAATGTTTTATGACAATTTGTATGATATCATGAACCGTCTGATGATAATGTCTATGTCATAAAATGTTTTATAAAATTCACCAAGTTTCAATTCCAATTTCGATTTAATCCACAGCAGTCATGGGCCCCAGATTTTGGATACATTCCGTAAGGTATCATTTTTACCATCCTTATCTAGCTATCGTTCTTACTGCAGTTATTAAATGAATCATATTCTCATTACGTGAATCATGCAGTTATTAAGCAAATCCAGCTTCCCCAATTGACTTTGCTTGTCTGAAGCCAGCTGGAAAGGTTGCAAATTGTGATCCTGTGATTGCAAGGCAGTATAACCATTGCAAATGCAAGCCAGTTTCCAAGCACCCAAATTGTGATCACATGATTGTGGGAGTGTTCCAACAATCAGAATTTTGATGACAGGTCATAAATTACTTTCTCCAAGGCTCTCATAACTTTGAACCATTGTTAAATGAACTATCATATGTCAAGAACTACCTGGATAAACAGAGCTGCGTTCATAAACTCAGGAGAGTGGAGAAAAGGATGTAATTTTATTTAATTTCTAATGGATGTACTTTTGATAAATAAAAACTTAGCATTAGCTTCATTCTTTCAGAGTAAAGTACAAGGCTAGGTGGATTTGGAATCAAAAAAGAGTATCAGCAAAATGCAACGCAGATCCCATTGCCAATTTCCTCAAGATGAAGCAAGAAAAAAGGCAGAGCTTTTTATGAAAACATCCCATAAATTCTTCCTTGGTCTACAGTTAGCTAACTGGATAATCTCACCCTGGTGATTTCTAGGAATATGAATGAGCTTGTTGCCCCTTTGAGTAGAACTCTGACAATGAGGAGAAGGAAGTCATCCAAGTGAACCTTTTACCAGACTGAATCAGAAGGAGGATGGGGAGGAGGAAGAAAGTAGAAAATGCTATCATATTTTACCAGTATGAAATTATAAAAGCTCTCATTCTGCAGTTGTACAACGCGAAGGACATGGTGGCGCACAGTGCTTCTTAAAAGGAATGTGGGGATTTTAGGCTTCTGCTACATATGTCTGCATTTCATTGCCTTAGGCACTACTTGTGTCAGAGCAACCTTCAGTGACAATGCTCAGGACAGAGATTAGCATTTTCTCTACCCCTGCATCTATACTGCAGTGCTGCTCCTGGACTTTGAGATAGCATGTAGGAGAGGAAAACACCCAGCCTAAAATGCAATTTTCTGAAAGCTAGAAATGTAAGGCAGGGAGAATGAAGAATTTGTGACCAATTATATCCTTGCTATTTTCATTAAAATCATTTTCATACCATTTTTTTCTTTTAAAAAATTGCCCATTGTGGCTCACAAAAAATATAAGCTGTGTGCATGTGTATATGCGCGTGTATGCATGCAACTGTCATAGAAGATGGCACATCCTCGCTGACTTTGCCTGATTTAATAAGCCAAGCATTTTTTCTATTTCCATTAACAAGTGAAAGACAGACAGACAGACAGACAGACATACTATATGATTGAATCAAGAAAGTATAGGTGTGGTAGGGAAAGATTGAATCTGAATTAATGCAGTGTGACTTGGAGGCCATAGCTATAAACCTTGATGGAACATTTCCTAAAGATGAGAAAATAGATGGGAAAATGTTAAAATATACAAATACTGGTAAAAAGGCAGCAGGTAGTATGTAGTTTATTGTAGGGATTGAACGTTTGTTAAAAGAAGTGAAAATGGTTGTGTTAGGGAGTCTATTTTATTCAATGGGAGTGGGAGCTGGATATATCAAGGAGTGAAAAAAGTAAGTTGAACATAGTGAGAATGGATTATCGAAGAAATACATGTGATAAAACAAGAAAAGATAGTGTAAGTATGAATGGCCACTGAATGAATGTGGATTGACTACAAGAGAGACGAATATGAAAGAAGTAAATTCAAGTAGTTTGATCATAAATTTGATCTACATGATCTTGATTTATAGAGAATAATACAAGAAATACATTAGTACATAAATAAGTACAAACTCATGAGATGGACCAGAGTGGAAAACCTGTCTCCTCAATATCTTCCATTAGAAGCCTTGTCTGAGGAACTAATTAATCATCTGATTGGATCCCACAGGTCTTTCATTTGGGAGAAAGCAAACAAACTCATTCAGCTCATCAATTCATGCATAATTGATCTCATATTTTCACCATCAATTCATCCTTTACTAATAGAGCTATAACTTCAGTCCCCAGGGATGATATGACTCTCTATTCATGATTCTTGAGAGGCTGCTTATCCAGAATAGCTTGGATCCTCACTTATCAATTAGTTGATCTACTGATGAGAAGCATGTCCATCATGTCATTAATACATTTCAGCTAATTAGTACATATCCAATTCAATACTTAAATCGGATGCTGGTTCAGATTTTCAGAATCCTCCATGTATTATAATGGAAAGAAGATACAAGACCATAATGACATCTGTGTAGCAATGACATAATATGCTAAATCCCTGAACAGTCTCATGAAGAACATTTCCTATTCACATCATATAAATATTTCTCTTCTACATCCATTTTTATCTCAAAATATTAAAATAAGGATATTTACTTCAGGAAATGTAAGTTTCAAGATTTGTTCATTGTGAAAAAGTATTCAAGACTAACCCTATCCTTTTAGAGGTCATATGCAATTCAAGCATGAAGATGTGTGAAAAGCTTTTTTTGCAAAGTCTCTTCACTGGAAACTTACTCTATTTATATAGAAATTGATTTAATCTATGCTTTTGCTTTATATACTCAATTTTACTACTTCTGTACATATAAAGGCACTTTGTTCCTTACATTTAAAAAAAATGCTGACTGGTAAGTAGCTTCTCTTAGAATAGAATGTACATGCTAATTTATTAACAGTTTTCTTCTAATTGATTTGTCCACTTAGAGATAATGGAACAGTCCTTTATTTGTCCCTGCTTAAAAAGGACAGAAATAGGCTTCATATTGGATTTTAGTTGGAGATTAAAATGTTTGGTATTTTTTTATGAAAAATGTGAACAGATAAAAGCTCTCATTAGCACTAGGATTCTCTTTCAATTGACTTTCTCACATGGGTCCTTAAAATTTCATAAATCTAATAAATCATCTATTAGATTTATGAAAAATTAAGACCTTTAAGAGGAATATAGTTGTAACAGCAGACATGGGAGAAAAAAAAACCTCTCAACCCTCCAAAAACCCAAGCAGATTTTGGAAATGTTCTTCCGAAATTATAGTTGTCAAGCCCCTTACCACAGCTCAAATTCAAGGCAGCAAGATTCTTGCAGGCATAGGATAGATAGGTTTATTAGGCCTTTGACTACAAACCAAGCTGTGTCTCGGTTTAGTGAGAAAATGCTAATTGTTTATTTGATAACATCAAAAATGTTCTTTTGTTCTTGTTATATATTTCTGTATAATTTTTATTAGACATTTTAAAATAAGTAAACTTGAAAAACATACAGAAAACAAAGCAAGTAAGAGAAAAAAGATAAAGTACAGTAAATAAGAAAAGAAAAAGAAACAAACATTTGAAGAAATGACTTCCTTACAATAGTCTCCTCACAACTTTGAGGAAGTAATCTCAAAGTTACGTCATATAGCTCACTTTCCATATTCAGTCCTTTTCAACAACAAACCTAGAAACATTCAAATCATTTTAGTCCATTTTCATCAAAAAGTCCATAAAGGGTTTCCAATCTGTTAAAAAAGTACTTATCCTTTTATCCTTGATCAAGTAGATTATTTTTGCCTTTTCTGCTCATTCTGAAATCTTCACAGTCCAAACTTCCATTGTGGATTGTCCTCTATTTTTCCATCTTTGTGCATATAGAACTACCATACATATAGAACTATTTTTATGAATCTTTTCTAATTGGCTATCTGTAAATTCTAGGGGGGAAAGTCTGATTTGATCTGAATATTCATTTTTAAAATTCTCTGTAACAATGGTTACATCATAGATAATTTTTCTGGTCAAATATACCAATGGGAGAAGTTCTCTCAAATTATAAGACCTGGTGAATTTCCACTCTTCATCATTAATCCATCTGTATATTATAACTAAAGTTCTTAGCCCATTTTATCCCCTGCTCTTTAACTTATTCTTCTTCCATTTCAAATCTTAACAGAAATTTATACACTTTAGCAATCACATGTTCATCCTTTGTATATAACTCCATTTGAAATTCCATTACATGTTGTTCTATTCATTAGTTTCTTATCTATATTAAACCTCTGCCTTGCTCAATTTTGCCAGCAACCTCCCCACTGCACACAGGAAGAACTCTGTTCAGACTCTTTCCAAAAGAGCCATAATGCAGCTCCATAAGAAAAGCAGAAGAAGAGCACCTTCTCAACTTCTTTCTCCGCAATGGCTACCCAAGAAACTTAATACTCCAGTGCACATATTCCAAACCCCGCTGCACCATACAGTTAACCACAACACAGAAACAAACTTTACCATACATCAGAGGAGTGTCAGAAATTATGGCCAGAATTCTACAACCACCAGTAATAATGGTGGCTCATAAACCTACATCAATGCTCCAATGCTCCAACGCTCCAATAAGAAAAGTCTAAAACCAAGGCCAAAATACAGAAGGAGAAGAACAGCAATGTAATCTACAAGATCAGATGCAACAACTGTGACCAGGCAAATTGGGCAAACAGGATGACAATTGAAAACAAGAATCCACGAACACTAACTAGCTGTCAACCAGCTGTCAACCAACATGACCACAAATCTCTGATCTCGACCCACATTGACACCGAACAACACCAGTTTGATTGGGATGAAACAAAAATCATTGGCCATGCCACCACATGCCATGTGCATGAATTCATCAAAGCTTGGTATTCAAACAACGAATCTATCAACAAACATGTTGATTTGAAACCAGCCTACAAATCTGTAAGGAGCCATATTAATCAAGCGACCAACCAATGACGGCATGAATTACCTCTTCACTTGATGACCTTCACATATAATGTGGTCACAGCTGGTCACACAACAAGTCACATGGCATGACCCAGTGACCACATGGCCACATGAGATCAATAAAAGCAGTGAAGAACTGATACAAGATGCTTCAACCAAAGTCCCACTGAGGATGTCACTTAGCCTGGTGATGAGATGTTCAGAAGCTAAACAGCAAGCTTGGTAAATAAACCTCCAACAACAACCTCTCCCTTAATTATGCATGTGGAAACCACTGAAAAGTAAATTCACCTGAGTCAATTGCTCTTTTGATTTTCTTTTTAAGGTCTCCATTTTCCTATGCTAGCAAATCTTGATATGTTTAACCATTTTTCTGCGCCCACTTTTTCTTTTCTATAAAACACTGCTTGTGCTGAAGCAAATAAACATATTTCTGGACACAACCTGGGTTATGTTGCATAATCTTAATATTGCACTCCTAACACGGATTTTTAAAATCTACATTAACTTTATAGTATCGTTAAAAAAAAGCATGTTACCCAAACCTCCAATTGTTCTCTTCCAATTCTAATATTCTCTTATTTCTTAGCAATAGTCATTCTTTCATCCAAGCCAAATAGGGGGCTGCAAAATACAATAAATACAAAATACAATAAATACAAAATGCATAAGAGCACCAGTGTGTCTACCGTCCCTGTCCTAATGTTCCCTTTAATTGTATTCATTTTTTTTATTCAATTCATGCTTATGCTTATATATATATTATCTAATATGTAATTGACAAATAAATTATCGGTAAATAAATAAATACAATTTAAAATCCTCCTCTTTCTTTTACATCTTGGAGAATCTTATATTTAATCCTTGCTTTCTTTCCCTGCTATATAAATTATATTTATATAGCAGGGAAATATATGAAGTATATTTTCTACATAGTTTAAAAGATGCATCATTTCTCAAAATACCACTTTATCAATTTGAAATTTTGTTTCTACAATTAATTCTTTTTTAATCTTTCATCCTCATATTTTTGTCAACATTTTTGTTTTTTCCTGATTAATTTTAAACCCAGCCAATGAACCAAATTCCTTTTATTTTTCCATTAATATAATTCTTTCCATAGGGCTTTCTGAATTTAAAATCAATTCATCAGCAAATGCCCTTAATTTATATACTTATTTTTTAACCTTTACCCCAGCTATCCTCTTGCGTCTTAATATCTCTATTCAAAATGTCAAGAACCAGAACAAACAACAGTAAAATTGAGCACCCTTGCTGTGTTCCTTTCTATATTTCACAGAAAGTCAGTTCCCTATTAACTATAATTTGTGCTATTTGTGAAGAATATATCAACTTTACCCATGTAATAATTTTTTGAAATGTCCACTTTTATTCACAGTGTCAGAGAAATCCAACATAATACTCTTATAAAAAAGATTTGTGTATATGCAGGTAAATGTACTCAAGAAAGAATATACACATAATTGCAGTCCTCAGTTTGTGATGTATGAATTCAACAAACTGTTCCACCATATACTGCCAGAATCTCACAGTTATTAAACGGTGGGGACATATGATTTGATTACTTCAGGGAAGTCAAAGTATAGTGAACAGTCTTGTCTCTAAAAGGGCTTTGTGAAGATAAAAATATATGGCAAATCAATTACTTGAGAAAGTTGAGAACTACTTGGGTAACTTTTTATGGCATTGGGCTATAAACTGTCCTCCTTCCCTCTCTTCCTTTTGTTTTGTGATAATAACACAATGACATTATAGGAGAAGCAAGACAAAACATTTCAGCCCTTTCATGTTCTATCATTTTGAAGACAAAAGAGGCACACTAAATCTAGCAGAGACTTACTGCTGATTATTTTTTGAGCCTTATTTGCTTAAATTAGGGGGCTCCATACTTGATAACTTTAAGGCTTATGGACTTTAATTCCCAGAATTCCTCAGTCAGCTATGGGGAATTCTGGGCATCTCAATAAATGGGAGCTTTGGGTTATGATTTGCCCATCTTTGCCTAAGTCCGTGATAGCGAACCTATGGCACGCGCTGGCCAGCTGATTTTCAGGTCTTCTGGGCCCACCAGAAGTTGGGAAACAGGCTGTTTCTGGTCTCTGGAGGGTCCCCGGGAGGTAAGGGAGTCGTTTTCACCCTCCCCAGGCTCCTAGAAAGCCTCTGGAGCCTGGGAAGGGCGAAAAACAGGCCTACTGGGCCCACTGTGCCATCATGTGCCAAAAGTGGGGGGAGCACGGGGGGTCACACACGAAGGGGCAGGGCTCATAGAATTATGGGTGTAGGCACACATGCACACAACACCCCCCCCCCGCACTGCCGCCACTTTTGGCACGCGATGGGAAAAAGGTTAGCCATCACTGGCCTAAGTCAATGTTTTTCAATCTTAGCTATTTGAATATGTGTGAACTTCAACTCCCAGAATTCCCCAGCCAGAAATCACTAACTGGAAGTCCTATGGTATAATTTTTTTAATTATTCGTAGAAACTCCTCCATACCCAGAGCTCAGAATGATACACTTCTATAGAGCATTTTGGCAGGCAAAGCCCTTGCTGAATTTTTTAGGAAGGTTAAGGATCTTCAGATATGTGACGCCTCACAACATATGTGGATGGTGCTGGGGTACTTTTTATTTATTTCTACATCCCTTCTTTGCTCCAGGAGTTCCAGGTGATTTCCACCAGGATCTTCAGTTTATCTCACCACCTTTCTGTCATATAGATTGGTCTCAGCACTCTAAGTAAACCTGACCAGGAAATCAACTCTATGGGAAGGATGAAATTACTTTGTTTTAAAATTGGCTACAATAACAAAATCTTGCAAACTGATTATGCTGTACCTCCTTCTTCTTGTACTCCTTTTATAGTAATCTGGGAGGCATCTGCCAGAGCTGCTTTTGAAGGTTATTTGGCTATTCTGGAGATTTAAAAATACTTCAGTCCTTTTTACCCAGGCAACAGAACCTGCTTATGTTCATCGAGGTCATCTTCCTCACTTTCTCCTGTTGGGCTGAGAGAATGAGAGAAATTAGCACAAAATCGCTTACTGAGTTTCCTTGGCTGGGGGTAAATTTGAACCTGAATCTCCCACTTCCTCGTCTCACATCTTAATTACCACACCAGACTGGCAGGCAGTTTGGCAATCTTTACTGCTTCTGTCACTGTAACATGCCTATTTTAGGGTTATGCTATTTTTGTTCTCGCGTGTTTCTCTTTTTCAAAATAACAGGAAATTCTGCTGACATTTTTCAGCTATCTTGGACAGAGGGCTTCTAAGGGCTTGCAGCAAAGGCCTTAAGCCTGCAGGTCTTTCACTCTGACCTTAGGAAGGAAAGTGCTAATAACAAGAATAGGATTAATCAGCAGGCCTTCACTCTCTCCTCATGCCTACAGCATTCCGTGGCAGACTTCCAAAATCCTTCCAGGCGAATGCAGAGCAGATTCATTTCAAGCTCCTGCGCTGTCTCAGCTTCCATTCACAAGCGGCATTTTTAGGGAAGGCCACCGCCCATTCGTTTCAAAGTGACTACAGGGACAATTCAGGGTGTTCCCTTTCAAACAAGAGCTCTGATTACTTCACTTGCCAATTTCACCTCCATTCAGAAACAGCTGTGGAGGTGAATCAACTTGCTCTACAAAGCATATTATGAGTACATTTCTCAGTCCTAATTATTTAGAAGGGAAGAAAGCCCAAACTGCATTACTTTCAGGACCAATTTCAGCAAGGAATTGCATAATCAATCTCTGGTTGATTGACAGTGCTTTTTGTTCAATTAAATTGCACCTAAAATACAAATGTGGCTGTCAAATTGATTCCATCTAATTATGCTTGTAAATTACTGGGAACATTTATTCTTTCTCTGAATATGTATGCATGTGTGTGTGTGTGTGTGTGTGTCTTTTAAATATGTCTCATTGAAGTGAGGGGAAGAGTTGGCCCAAATAGGAATGTTTCCATATCACCGAAAAGAGTTTCTAGAATTTAATCTACTTAACTCTATAGATAGAGCTGCATATACGACATTTAAATGTAACTCAATGTCCTTGGAAAAGCAAGTGCAGAAAGAGGTTGCCTCTATCTTTCGCTCTCCAACTGGCTCTCATGGCTATGCCTCATTCCTCCATTTCCTGAATTCTAAATATATAATTTTCAGAGGTCTTAATCTCCTTGGATGTAGATAAACAAAGACTAAATAACAACTTAGACTGTGTGCATCCTACAACAAGCAGAATAACATTTAATGAACTGACCAAGCATAATGTGGAGGGGAAAAAAGCAGAGATACAAATTTGTTATTCCATAGCTGCTCCCCGAAAAATTGAATGTAGCCTCCAAAAGTTGCTTCTGAAAGACATTTCTGTCCATCTCTAAAGTACTACACTAAACATGAATAATAACAATAACAATAATAACAATAACAATCATCATCATCAATCGTATTTGTGACACATTTTTAAACGTTCAGTTGACTGAGTTTCATGTTTAATGAATAAAAGAGACAATAACAATAACAATAACAATAACAATAACATCATCATCATCACTGTTCTGGTGCAAACAAAAACAAACAGTTTTTCTAATGAGAGGCTGAACAAGAAACAAGTGATGTCTCTATATGTCTCTCATACAGTAGATGGATTTTTCTTCTTCTTTTCTTCTTATGCTTTCTGGAGGGTAGTAGTATAAACATGTGATAAATAAATAAATGTAAATGCAAAGCCCACCACCATTATGGTATAAGAGGGAAGGTGTTAGTCTGGGACTAGGGAGACCCAGATTCAGTTCCACTCTCAGCTAAGGAACTTCACTAGGGTATTGATGAGCTATCTGCTAAAACAAAGCAAGGTTATGGCATACATTTGAAAGGAGACCGGGAACCCTGTAATTGTGGAGTCTTGTCTGGCAAGAATAAAGAATGCTTATTCACAGAGAACGTGCACATGTAAAGCTTGTAGCAAATCTATGTGGTTAGAGGACTGGAATTAGACATCCTACATATCTCAGTTAAAAGTTAGTTAGAGATGGCCTGGAGCAAATAGAATGTGTATTAGATAATTCCTGGAGCATTCATTAGCCAAGGCTTAGGAAGAGAGATGGCTAGAGACCAATAGAACAAATTGTTAGATCATTACCAAAATGTTTATTATATGATATTTCCAGTGGTGGGATTCAGCCAGTTCGCACCACTTCGGGAGAATCAGTTGTTAACTGTCTGAGCAGTTTGGTGAACTGGTTACTGGAAGAAATCATTAGGGCAGAGAACCGGTTGTTAAATTATTTGAATCCCACCACTGGATATTTCTTATTATTTGTCCCACCTTCTGCTTTAGTGAAATTGTATAAAGCTTTCTTAATCCTTGGTTCTGGGCTTTTGGCATTTTAGCCAGGACCACTTTTCTTGGAGCGCTTCAATAAAAGGAAACAAAACTTGCAGCTCATGTTTGGTGTCCTCCATTGGCCTGAGCACCAGGCTCAAACCTGAATTGGGGACAACACGATTCTAATACAGTCCTTTTCTCTCAATCCCATTTACCGCATTAAGATGTGGATAAAAATGGAGGCAGAACAGCTGTATGGACTGTCTCAAGCTCCTGGATGTAGAACTAACCAACAGAACAATTTCTCACCTCTACTTGTGCTTAGGAGCAAATTTAAGTTTGGTTGGGGGTGGGGAATTGGAGCAAAGGAGAGACTAAGCAGAAGAAACCAAGTGAGGCAAAATTCATAGTGGTATGATTTCCCCGTCCCCAACAATTCTGATTTCCTGCAGGTTTATCCTTTTGTGGTAGAGATAATAAACTCTCCATATACAAATCTGGAAAATGTTATTGTATTCTGAAGGAGAAAGTTGGCTGGCTTCTCTTATATGGACCAAGAATTACTGTCCATTTGTCATGCCAGACAGAGAAGAAATTAGACAGATGACCTGGAGCCATGAGAACAATTCTGATCTTAATGTGGCTAACTTTGAATAATTAAAGGACTGCCTTGTGCCTGCATCATGTTAGGATTGCTTACCTTTCCCTAGCAATAATTCACTTTTTAAAAATGAGTATTTTGCCTGAAAACTAATTTGAGGTCACCAGACCTCTTCTGAATGTGCTTGTTCTACTGTAATCATTGACTAATAGTCACAGAGAAACAGAGAAACCATTTCATTTGGATGTTTCCTTGCTCAGACCTCATCAGTTATGCTTATGTCTGTATATCCTACCCTGATGTAATCTGCAACATAAAACAAAAGATCATTCATCCTCAGTTTTGTAGGATATGAAAGAACTACTTAATTTCTGGTCAGAAGATATAGAATACAAACCACAGATGTCAGATCCACCCCATGGGGCCATCCTGGAAAATGTAAGGAGCTGGCCTGCATCATTTCAGCCTGGTCTACCCAATGCGAAGAGGAAACATGCCTGCAGTTTGGGGAGTGGCATCCAGCTGGCTATGCCCACCCAGTTGGCCATGCCCACCCGCACCCCCAAGGTCAACAACATGCGACCTTCAATTAAATTGAGTTTGATACCCCTGATATAAACAATGCTGCGCTTCAATGGTTAGATGGCCTAGACCAGGAGTGTCAAATTCGCGTTGTCATGGCATCGTCACATGACATATTGTGACTTTTCCCCCCCTTTGCTAAACCAGATGTGGGCGTGGCCAGCATCCGGCCCGTGGGTCATGAGTTTGACATCCCTGGCCTAGACATTGGTATTTGAATATATATCTTTTTAACATTTATATTTTACTGTATTTTATTAATCTGGGGAAAATGTTAGTATATATTGCAAGTCCATGTTTGATGTGCCATGTACTACACTAAATAAATAAATAAATTTACAGGTGTTTTCACACTTCAAAAACATTTCAGAAAACGTGCTTCTGATTTTTCACAAGTTCAAGCTCAGCCCTCTTTCTCCAGTCCTTTCCAGGTTTCTGCAGGGACCTATAAACATAGAATCCCCTTACTAAGCAAAAGGCCGAAAGCAGCTGCATCTTTTTTCAGTATGAAAATCTGAAAAAAGTCAGGGTACTTTAATTAATACCATGATAGTCTCTGATCACAAGATCTGAAATATTTTGTTTGAATCGGTTTTGAATTTTACAGGCAGTCTAGGTGGGATTATACCTTTGAAGAGTCAAATATGCAGGTCACCTATATATACTTGATCCCTTTCATAAGTCACCATCTGAAGCACAATTTATCTCCTCACTTCTCAAAATAAGTAGAAAAATGACAGAAGGAATGAGGGCCAATTTAATAATGCTTCCCAGTTGTGAAACATTAATTCAGTTAACCCATACAAGGCCCCACTTATTACATGCCTTCAAGTGGATCCTAAAACCTTATCTAGTACTTAATGTCCGTTTCCTGATTTTTTTTATTTCTGATTTGATTATATTGTTCTGTTTTCATTGTTTTTATTATATTCCAATTTTTTATGTTTTTCAAACGTTGTCTTGGGGGAAATTACAGGGTGACTTATACAAGTTTAAAATCAGTAACCAAAAATTCTCTTATTCTCTGGACTTTTGCTCCAGAGACCCTGTGAGAGGCAGAACTATTTCTTTTGTTCCTGCTCTGTTGCTTAACACATTTTGTTTTTTCAGGTGGTGTTAGCTAAGGAAAGTAATTCATGTAATATCATTTCAGGGCCTGTCTGTAGTATTGTTGGTACCTATCTCTGACATCCCAATTTAAGCCCCATTTGGGATTCAATAGTCAGGCAAGAAATAATGCAAACCTTACTGAAACAAGAGTTCCTCCCGTAGCTCCTGCCCATCCAAACGTCCCAAGCCTGGGTGCAAAGCAGTAGTAAGGGATATTTGGGTCAAACCTAAAAGTAAATCTGCCTATCTTATGTGCACACATCCATTTGGTGCTCTTGGCATGATAATTTGCTCCAGTCTTCTTCCAGAATGGGTTTTGTCTATAATGATTCTCTAAAACAGAAGTTTTTTACATACTTTGTATGTAATATCTAGCTGCAGAAAAAAAAATCACATTAGATAATAGGAGTAACCCTCAGTAAATGCAGAATAAATTATAGCTAAGGGTGTTGAAATCTGAATAGACAAAAACACTTTAATTCTCTCTCCTCTATTGAACAAATCATCCAGATGTAGCACCAGCAGCAAATTGTTAGCAGGCCAAACAATTACACTCCTCCCCCTTACACTAAAGGGAAAAGTCATTTTCCTCTTAATGTTTTATAGAAGGGATATTTCCATACATGAATGTGCTTTTATTTGCTGGACTAAATTCAGATGTGTATTCCCCGGAGCCAGCTCTGATTCCCTAGAGTTTCCTTCTGATCTTTCTTGAGAACCTAGATATTACCACTTGCTTAAAACAAAACAGATTCTATCAGTCCTGAGAAGAACAACTTGTGAGTGAATGGGAAATGCCCAAAATGGGGCAGAAACATAAATTGCATGGATCACCACACCCATTGTTCCTGATAACAATTCTGTCATTGATACACTCCATGTTTAGATGACAATTAGTAAACTCTGAGTTATCAAAGTGGTAAAAATAAAAACCAAATGATTCTTGGAAAGCTTTAAAATATGTCTCTGATACAGAACGAAAGCATAAAACTCGTATACGTTGTACAAAATTTGAAATTACCATGCTTTAAGTCAGGGGTATCAAATTCGTGGCCTGTGGGCCGGATATGTCACATTCTGGCTCCACCCCCGCCTGGTTTAGCAAAGGAGGGGAAAGTCCCAATACATCATGTGACACCGCAAGTTTGACACTCCTGCTCAAAGTCTAAGCCTTGCTTCTGGTTGTCTAAGCCTTATTCTGGAGCTTGTTTCTCACAGTAAGCATCACAGGTTCTTCCTGGAGATCATCAGTTTGAGAATGATATTCTTAATATTGTAAATGCATTTATGCTTCGACAAAGTTTTGGAGTGTTCATAATTATTGGAAATCAAATAGATTTGATAAATTGACTAATACAAAGAATATCTGCAGGAAGGCGCAGCTGGGTATTAGATTTACTGTTTTCCCATATTTGTCATATAATCCATTCTTGAAGATGTACTTAAAAGTAACTTAGCAACTATTCTCACAGGGATACAAAATAACATCTAGTTGAATGCCACCCATAATGTTTTTCAGTTCATATTCTCATGATAATAACATCCACTGGAGTAACCAAGATCTTATTAAGTTCAAATCACAAGATAAATCTTTCTGCGTTCTTTCAAATAAATAAGTTTTAAAGATGAATACTATACATTCTCATAGTCTCACAAATGTTTCCATATGGGATTTTAGCCCACGGTGCTAAAGAAAATAATTAAAATAATTAAACTTGAGTAATAATTTGCTAATGTTTGCTCATCTTTAATATTTTTGGGAGAGATGGAGGTTTACAGGGTGATAACATGAAATGACTAAAGGGATGAATTAAAATTGGTGGTTCAAAAGTTGCATATGGCTGGGCCAAGTTTTTTTCAGATACATTAGGAACACTGGGAAGGTTGCCTTGCTTTTTTGTTAGTGATATTGTGTATTGGAATCAGATATAAGCACAAATATAAATACCAGGCAGTGACTGCAAATCACTAAGGAACTGTTCAGCAATGTTTTTATGGTATGTGCTTAGAAAATAAACATTTGATAACATGCGAAGACATGGGGAAAGTAGTAGATGAGGGTAGATCTTCTACACTGAAGACCCAAATGTTGATGTCAAAGCAGGGTTTCTACAGGATGCCTTGTTTGATTGTCCTCATTGAAGGTGTAGGATAATTCAAGCGAAATCTTTCTGCTGATCACTATAGAGTGGTGACCTAGTTATGCAGGTAGTCCTCAACCTACGACCACAACTGAGTCCCAAATTTATATGGCTAAGTGAGAAATTTGAGCTTTGCCCCATTTTACAACTTTTCCTGCCACATTTGTTAAGTGAATCACTGCAGCTGTTAAATTAGTAACACGATTGTTAAGTGAATCTGGTTTCCTCATTGCCTTTGCTTGTCAGAAGGTCACAAAAGGTGATCACATGACTCCAGGACACTGCAAATATGAGTCAGTTGTCAAGCATCCGAATGTAAATCACATGACCATGGGGATGCTACAATGGTCGTAAGTGTGAAAAACAGTCATAAGTCACTTTTTTAGTGATGTTGTAACTTCAAACTGTCACTAAATGAACTGATGTAAGTCAAGGACTACCTGTACATCATTAATTGTATCCTATCTTCCTCCTAGGAAGGATAGGGTTGGGGGAGAATTTAAAAAAAAGATTCAGTACACATAGGTTCAATTAAATGGAGAAAATCACATGTTCTAATTAAGAGCTATAAGTACAATTATGGAAAAAGTTAATTGATCTGATGTACTAATAAATTAGTTTTCTGAATCTGAGTTACATGAGCTACTAAGCCATTAATTTAAATTGTTACTCCAATTACAGCAAAATGCAGCTTAGTTAGGACTGTCTAAAATGGCTAATTTGTACAGATGCAGAAGCAATATAATTGTGAGAAGGAATTTATACACAGCTACCAAAATGTACTTGAGAGACTAATGATTGAGATAGCACCAGTCTATTTTTTCACAGTGTCTCACCAACATCCCCATCTACTAAGTCTACAAAATTAGCAACTTATTTAGATTGCAGGATTACCAAGACAATTGTTACAATAAAAAATCAATTAAGGCTTCTTGTTTAAAATACAACCCACATGCGCTGTAGTATATGATCCTTCTCACTGAATTACAGCGCGACAGCCCAAAATGGAGATGAAGGGGAATTGTAGGCATCACTTTTCAGACTGACTGAGAGATGGATTGGATTTTTCATATCAATACAATCATATAACCCTCAGTGGTACCCAAAGACATATGTCCATAGTAAAATAAGACACATAAATATGATAATAAAAACAATAAAAACAAATCCTCCAAACTAAGACAAGATATAAAAAATGCCTATGGTGTTAGCTAACTAGTCAAAGATCCTCCAGAAGAGACACGTTCCTAGACGGTCCAAAGGATTGGGATAAATCTAAATTGCCATGGAAGGGAGGAGGTCACAAAACACGAGAGGCTTAACAGAAAAACATCCCTTCATAATGTCAGCCTCCAAAGATCTTACCACCATAGGAATTACAAGCAACTTGTCTCAGGTTTGGACAAGTTTTGGACAGGTCAATTCTACTTGAAAGAGGTGATCCTGATGGTATCTCAGTCATATTCCATAGAGCACTTTTATCAGCTCTTTGAGGTAGACAAAGTCAGAAAATAGACACTGCATCAGAGATGAAATTCAGCAGGTTCTGACAGGTTCTGGAAAACCGGGAACGGAAATTTTGAGTAGTTTGGAGAACCGGCAAATACTACTTCTGGCTGAGCCCAGAGTGGGATGGGAATAGAGATTTTGCAATATCCTTCCCCCAGGAGTGGGGAGGGAATGGAGATTTTACAGTATCCTTCCCCTGCCATGCTCACCAAGCCACACCAAGCCCACCAAGCCACGCCCATAGAACTGATAGTAAAAAAAATTGAATTTCACCATTGCACTTCATGAACTGCTGGAACTCTACTTATTGCAGAGTCACTAGGAGTCAAAAATGGTTTGACGGCACATAATCAAATCAATAATAGCAGAAGTTTGAAAATCAGAAAGAGTCCATTTTAGGAAAGGCAATCTTGAGGGTTTTTTTCTTCACCCTCTTCTCTCTCTCTGAGTTATGTTTACATAATGGTCCCTGAATTCCTTCTTCAAGCCCATCTTGGTTTTCCTCTACAGCTTTTAAGTTATATTGCATGCAGACACCTACTAGAAGCCAATGCAAGACCTACAGCAAGAGATGAGTAATAAAAGCCTCTTCGTTTTTATGCCTATAGAAGAGAGACAAGTGTAAGTTAAGGAAAACTTGTTTAACACATTGTAAGCCGCCCTGAGTCTCCGGAGAAGGGCGACATATAAATCAATTTTTTTATTAAAAAAAACCTACAATTTTATAGATCAATGTACTAGATCTATATGCAAGGTACTGCAAAAAAGAAGTGATAGGCAAATGGTAGACAAGAAGAAATATCCATGTACACTTATATATTATGTGATATATTAGAACTGATTTCAGCAGAAGAGATATCAAGGAGATGGTTTAATACTGTGGCAAACTAATTGAGCGTGTTTTTTAACAGTTTTACAAAATATTAATATTAACGTAATTGAAAACTCCTTACTGAGACAATCGATCAATGTGGAGAATGGAAAGTCTTTCACTAAATATTGGAGATGAAATACGAAGGAATTTTGTACAACTAAGTGATATTGATTTAAGGGAAAACATGTAAACGTTATGTTGTATATAAAAATTAGCTTTGAAATTCTTCTGCTTCTTTTCTCAGAATAAATCCTATTATTGGCACAAAAGTAAAGACACACAAGTACAGGGAGTCCTCAATTTATGACCATAATTAAGCTTGGAATTATGGTCATATGTCATTGGGATCATAAATCACAGCTTAACATGACCAGACCCAATGTTTTGACATTTTATTGAAGTGGTTATTACTGTAAATGAACATCACAGTCATTCAGTGAATGCTATAATCATTAAGTAACTCTATTTTTCCTAATGGGGTTTTGTGCCAGAAACCAGAAATAAACTCTGGACGCTGGCAAAAAAGTTACAAATTGTGGTCACATGACTGTGGGATGCTGCAAACAGTGAGGAGAACATCAAATGCCCAAAATGTGATCACATGACTGTTCATAAGTTCGTAAAATGGGTAATAAGTGGCTCTGGGAGGTCTGTTGTAACTTTGAACAATTGTTAAGCAGTCCATAACATAGTTGGGACCAGAATTTCTGTTACTAAACAAAGCAGTCATTAAATATGTTACATCCTATTTTCCAACCTTTTTTTGCTGTGGTTCTTAAGCAAATCACATGGCTGTTAAGTGAACCTAGTTTTCCCCATTAATTTTGCTTCTCACAAAATGCCTGGGAAGGTCCCAATGATGGCAATCACATCATTCTGCAACCATTGTAAATACATGCCAGTTTGCCAGATGCCCAAATCTTCATCCCGTGACTGTGGGTAAATTGCAATGGTTGTAAGTGTGAGGACCACCTATGTAAGTAATTGTTTTCAGTGCCATTGTAACTTCAAATGGTCGTTAAATGAATAATCACAATTTGAGGACTTATGACTAGACTACTTGTATAGATAAATCAGGGCAAAGTGTTGCCCTGAAATTGCAAGGCCTTTTCAAATAGGGAGGTCTCCTTTTTCTGTTCAGCCAGTCAAGAAAAAATGGATTTAACAGCAAGATGTCTATGGAAACAGGTAGACAGGGCAGGGATGTAAAGGCCAACTTCTGTATATTAACCATTAACTCAACTCATCCCCCCCATGAACTTTTCTTATCTAATGAATAATTGCCATTACTGGCGAGAGTGACATCAATCAAGTGTGTATTGATCAATAATGTACCTCCACCTTTCCATCTTCAACCAACTGCCACTCAGACTCATATACCTAGGCTTATTGATTGTAGCTAAGTAAACAGTTCAAGGAAAAACCTCAAAGTTAACATTTTGGAGAAATTTATAGGGGGTTGCACTGTTCACTGAATGAGATGTAGGCAGCCATATCTAGGACCAAATTTTGTTCTCAGAATGGATCAAGGCAGCTGGAGAAAAAAGATAAGCTCGAGAATGAGATGCAAATATTGCTCAAAATCCCTATGAATTTTACATTGTTAGACTTTCCCAGGGCTGGCTCCTCCAGATGTGCAAGCCAATAACAGCTGTGCCACCTCTGTGCCTGACATTGGTTACAGTGAGAATTAATGTGACAGGCACACTGTTCTTTCATCCCACATGTGCCTTTTCCATAGACTCTATTGAATTTAATCAACTAGTTATAATGTAGTTCCAGGAGCATGCCATGTCTCACAAAACAAATTACTACCTGACTATAATTAAAGAACTGTAACAGGCTGATACAGTTCCAGACTTGATGCTTGCTGTATTGCTCCTCTGATGTTATTAAAAATCTAATCTAATCTATTTGCTAAAGCAACCGATGAGCAACTGTGACTTGTTCTAGTTGATGAAGCATTCTTGTAGCCAATAAAATAATAATACAGGCTTTTTCTTGGGGGAGTGACTCCCCCCTCCCATCATCCATAGGTACTTGAAATAATAAAATAGAAAACAGATTTCTATTGGAATTATTTATTTGATCCTTACAATGCTCCCTCCATGTCCTTTAAGATTGCATCCATAATATTTAGCATAAATGAAATGCCAGCTTTTTATAGATTGTTTCTATTTCAGTTCTAAAATTGCACTGAGCATGAGCAGAGAACTGAAGAAGCTTCATAAGAAAAAGAAGCGAACCTTTGGGACGAGCAGTGAATTGCATCATCTGAAAATTAATAAAAGATGCTTACTTTTTTCTATGAAAGGAAAACTGCTGTTACCAAGCCTGCAATCCCCTTTGTCAGGTCCAGAAGAGGAGCAAATAAAGCTCTCTTGCTAACATACTATAGAGGAGAGGCATCACTTCACTTGGCTCAGTGGCCATGTTATGGTATACTGAAGACTATCCTCTCAAAGCAACAGAGGTCGGGCCCATCTGAAGAGAAGGGTTGAGAAGTTTTAAAGAGGGTAATGGGTGTCCAATATTGTCAGGACTTTTGTTTGTTTGTTAAATGCAGTGGTGGGATTCAACGAGTTTGCATCACTTCAGGAGAACCGGTTGTTAACTTTATGAGCAGTTTGGTGAACGCAGCAGACTAATGTGCTGTTAACTAGCACCAGCTGCCTGCAATTACTGCAAGTTCGAATCTCACTAGGCTCAAGGTTGACTCAGCCTTCCATCCTTTCGAGGTGGGTAAATGAGGACCTGGATTGTGGGGGCAATAAACTGACTTTGTATAAAAAAGAACACCGCTTAGGGGGGGGCCGAAAGCCCTACTAAGCAGGTATATACAAAAGTATGAAGGCTATTGCTTAATGCATTGTAAGCCGCCCTGAGTCTCCGGAGAAGGGCGGCATATAAATCAAACAAACAAATAAATAAACCAAACAAACAAACAAACAAACAAACAAACAAACTGGTTGTTGGAAGAAATCATTAGGGCAGAGAACCGGTTGTTAAATTATTTGAATCCCACCACTGGTTAAATGCATATGCTGCCCATCTCACTGTCAATCAACTCTGGGTGAGTTAAGGCAACTATTTTGCATTTTAGAAATATATAACCACTCTAGAACACAATCGATCTTCTCTCTCTCTCTCTTTTTTTTTTTTGGCCTATCTGCTAGGCAGGAGAGAAAATTGTGTTTTGAGGCCACAAAAGGGATGCTGCACATGGCCTTGAATCATACATGTTAATCCCCTATTCTAGGGAGAGTTGGGTCAGCTAAAATAGTGCCATAGCGCAACAAGCACAGACAGGACTACAGCTTGCGTTTAATTCAATTTGTAGAAGCACAGATAATTGAAATTATGCTGGGATCATCAAAAGAGGCATCTGATATACAATACTGCTTGAGTCAGTAATTTGCCACATGAGAATTTCTTATGAAACAATTCTATGGCCCTTTCCAATTGTTCCCTAGACATGGGTAGAAGTATGTCATTCATGCATTGACCTTCTCCCCACTTTACACATGGAGATTGGAATTAAGACTAAGTGATTTTTTTTTTAAGAATTTTTTCTTATGGAGGGTGAATGAGAAATCTAGCTACTTGATTCGTCCTTTTTACTGTCAATATCAAGTGTTTCTTTCTTCTGGTTATAACAGATATACCTTCTCTTTTGAACACTAAGAGACCTTGCATAAAGAGAAGAAGAAAGTTCTCAATTGGTTCTTGTAGCATAATTAGGGCTAGTTTGCCTTACAATCCAGGAGGCTTGTGGCCTATGGAGTTCCCAAAACCAGCTTTACTCCCCACTCCTTTCCTACCTCAAAATTTTCTGGAAAAATTAAGGGGCTGGGTGTGGTTGATGTGTCGTTCTATCCTGCATTCAAGGTCTCTTCAATGAATGGAAAAAACAACTTGTGGAGGAGCAAGTATAGAAAAGGGTAGGGACTGGGAGGGGAAACACCAGAAAGGGCAATTGGCTGGGGGAAGGACTAAGAAGAGTCCACCCAAGGATTGATACGAAATCTCAAGATTCCATCTTATTCAATACTTCCTAAATTCTGACTGCATAACAACTCCAATCTCATTCATGCCGACAATAGAACCTCTAGGAGTCTAGTCCTTATAAGACCTTCATATTAACTCTAGGAATTGCAATGTCTCCCTACTTTCATGCTTCATACTTCCACCCTTTTCAAATATTTCACCATCAGGGGAAAAAACTAGGCTTAATTGTATCTTGGCTTTACTCTAATTCCAACCTGGGATGCATCATTTGAATAAAGAGAGCTAGGAATTAAAGAGAACAGAAAGTAAGTATTAAGATAAAGCTGTAAAAGAAAAGCTCTCCAGATTTAAAGTTGTTAAGAAACAGTATTGTTTCAGCATTTTCCTACCTTCTCTCTACTTCTTTCCAAGTTTCTTATAAAAAACAAGCCAAGTAGCCAGCAGTTACTTTGAAAACTCTCATAAATGAATTGCTTAATGAAGTGACACATTGTACAGCCATTACTGAAGTATTCTACTGCACAAAACTACTGTACCATAACTATCAAGCTGTAGAAATAAAGTTAAAAAGGAATGGAAAAGCACAACACACAGTAATAACCCAAGAGACAGTAATTAGGTAATCAAATGAGGGAGAAAGATATATCCAAGCAAAAGCTTAAACTCAGTTACCATACCAAGTCTTAGCAAATAAATATTAAAACTATTAACAAAGCAGTGTTTGAGCAAGTACATATTGTTAAAGCTTGTCTGGAAAAATGCTGTTCATCTATAAACTGCCATTCTTGATTAAGAGTTTAAGTCAATCCCATCTTATTTAATCAACAAATGGAAAAGCAAACCTTTGATGCATGACTGCTCATATGGACTGTAACCTGAAAGTAGCAAATAAAATGCATAGTCATATTACTCACAGATTATAGCACACCCAGAGATGATGTATTGCACAATTTGTTTTTTAAATGATGCAGTTTGGATACATGCATTGTTATTTTCATTTAAAATAGAAATTGAGCCCCAATGCGGGCCTTTTTAAAAGTCTTCTCGTTTAACCAGAAAAACCTTGCATTATAGTATTCTTTATATAACAAGGTACAAGATAAAATCCTACCCATCTTTACTCAGTCTCTAGGTTATAGGAATTACTTCCAGGTAATTGTGTCTCATGCCATATGTCTATGGAGATCATCTCTCCAGAACATAACTGATTTTAGAATGATTTTTATATTTTTCCAATCCATATAGACACCAGAAGTCAAGTTCAGCTTTCCCTCCATTTTTAAATTAGTAAACTTTAATTAAAAAAAAAAACCTTTGTGTTTTCTGTTTAAATTTTTTTGTTATTTTGAGAGCTTGTCTGGGCAGAAACCTGGGATAAAAATAATTAAATAAATAAAATACCATAAATATCTGATAAAAAAATAATGTCTTGATTGATTATGGTTGATTATTTAAAGAAGAAGGGACTAAAGTCAGCTATGCACATTCTACTATGATTAAATAAATCACAAAATGTTATGAAAACAATAACACTGAAGTCAAGTAAACAAGGAACCAACATAGCTATTAGGAAAATGGGAGTGCTGCTTGCCTAATACACAATTACAAGACAGTGAACTCATCTGTATATAAATCAGATTTATAACAATGGGCAATGGTATTCTCTCCCAGGTTACAATAAAGCTACCAGATTATGAACTGCAACATGAGCGCGTTGATCATAGTTGAGCAAGTGTGTAATCAGGTGTGAGGATGGAAGGAAAATACTTAAATGCTACACAATGATTACCCAATATTTTTTCCTGAAACAGATAAGATGGTACAATATGGGATTCAACTCATTTTTTAAAAAATGCCTTATACATACAACAGAATGAAGTTAAGAATGCTTGAATGAAAATTAAGGTCCCGAAGTACAGTACGTACTTTTTAAAAAGTGAATATTAAAAATATATGTCCATTATTATCATCACAGTCCGTAGAAAGCTGTACAGGTTAAAAGAGCTTCATTAACACATTATTTAAATCCTAGAAAAAAAATATTGTCTGATATGCAAGTTACTAGTACCAATACAGTACTAGAATACTTGTACTGCCAAAAGTCAGAACGTACCCCTCCCTTTTGTATTTTATTATGTCATTTCTAAAACCAAACTCAAAAATAAGTCTGCTTTTATTAAAAGCAATTTCCAAGCAAGACAAATTAATGTAAACCAATAAAATCACAAATAATGCAAAAGTTAAGAATACAAAATGACAATGCAACAATTGCAACAGCTATATATTGAATACCTATTTTTCAAATATTTTTTAACTATGTGCTGGTGTATAGTATTGTGTATGCCACAGACAACCAGAGCAATCAACAAAGAGGTGCTGAACTGTATAAAACCAGAAAGATCACTAGAAACCAAAATCACAAGACTACTTCTGATTTACTTTGGCTATGCCGTGCATGCAAATTCATTGGACAAGTCAGTGATGCTAGGAATGGTTAGTGGAGCAAGAAGAAGGGGAAAGCAAAAGACATGTTGGCTTGATATCATCAGAGCTGATACAAAAATGACCATCCAACAACTGAAAGAAGCTGTGCTTGACAAGTTGGCATGGACAGCATTTACCTATCAAGTAGCCAAGATTGAATAGTTAAAACTATTACTATATGTTGAATGGCATAATAGGATATGTTCATCCCAAAATCAGTGTCAATATGTAAGACTTCGTTGTTGTTGTTAGTTGTGAAGTCGTGTCCGACCCATCGTGACCCCATGGACAATGTTCCTCCAGACCTTCCTGTCTTCTACCATCCTCTGCAGTCCATTTAAGCTCAGACCTACTGCTTCAGTGATGCCATCCAGCCATCTCATTCTCTGTCATTCCATTCTTCTTTTGCCCTCAATCTTTCCCAGCATTAGGTTCTTCTCCAGTGAGTCCTTCCTTCTCATTAGGTGGCCAAAGTATTTGAGTTTCATCTTCAGGATCTGGCCTTCTAAAGAGTAGTCAGGGTTGATCTCCTCTAGGACTGACCAGTTTGATTGCCTTGCAGTCCAAGGGACTTGCAGGAGTCTTCTCTAGCACCATAGTCCAAAGGCCTCAATTCTTCAGCCTTTCTTATGGTCCAACTTTCACAGCCATACATTGCAACTGGGAAAACCATAGCCTTGACTATACACACTTTTGTTGGCAGGGTGTAAGTCTTTAGCTAACACCAAAAGCTTATTAAACTTAGCTGTGAGGCAGGGAAATCTCTCGGCAGTTGAATAAAAAAAATATGCCTTTTTTCAGTTCCAGACTGAGTGTCTGGCAAATAAAGTACCTTCAAAAGGCAATCATGGAACCATCCATAATGTCCAGGCAGATACCAATGATCCATTAGATATTCAGGTCCCAAAATGCACATGGCTTTATTTATAGACTAAACAATCCATAATCCTTTGTGTCCTCCTTTCAGAGATATTTCCTTACCAGATACCTCAATGCCTTCAACAATGACAGAACTTCACATGTACCACCTTCACTGGAAATATTGGGATACATTCAGAGATGTATCCACCTTGAAAATAGCCCGTGTTGAACTGTATAGCAGTCAAACATCAGCATAGTTCATAATCTGTTTTTATAATTTTATATCATAAAATGTTCTATAAAATTTGCCAAATTTCAATTCCATAAGTGCCAGATTTTGGACACATTCTTTTTTTTAATCAAAGTTTATTTTCATTTTTAAAAATACAATACTTTACATATATACATACAAGGTTATTGCAACTAACATACACAAATATGCACCTATACCACTAATACAATCCATTTCATTTCCCTCTCTTTTCTTTCACCAAATTATACCATGAATTCCAACATTTGTAATAATCAGAATCTTTTTGGTTCCTAAGTAATTTCGTTAACTGGTCTGCCTCTGTGCATTCTGTAATTTTCCAAATCAATTTATTTTCTGTGGGTATTAATTCATTTTTCCATTCTTGCGTGTATAGTATCCTAGCTGCAGTAGTGATATGGAGGATATGTCCCACTACCATTCCCACACTTCCAGCATGCCGGAGAAGCTCCCGGGAACATTCTTGCGATTCTTGCCAGGGGGATATGCCAACAATAGACCATTTTATAAATATTTTCCTTGTAGGAGGTTGACAAAGTAAGTTTCATATTCCTATTCCATATCTCATGCCATTTATCCAGATTTGGGGAAAATCCGAGGTTCCTCCCCCAGGCAATCATAGTGTATTTTGGACACATTCTTTAAGTTAGCTCATTTGAAGTATCTTGATTTAAAACCCTATGATGCACATTTTTCCCAGGTAAAGATTATGGGAATGAGCATTTTAGTATGTTACACTACTAAATTCATACACACACCTTGCTCTTATCTTTCCTCTACGATCTCAATAGATTCATCCACAGATGTCTCCTCTTATTGTTACAACAACCACCCTGTGAAATCGATTGACTTGAGAACAGTTCATGTGTAATAAAGTGTAGTAAAGTCAAGTCTTCAATCCAGTTCATCATTTTAGTGTTTATACCACACTGCCTGTCATTCTTCATTGTTTATTGGAATGCAAATGCCCAGAGTTGCATAACTCATAAATGACTGTTGACTTCAGTTAGACATCTACTGTATATAGACCACTGTTTGATATTATGACTTAATATAAAGAAATAGACAACAAACTCTATGTGGCTTTTGTTAGTTTTGAAGGGACCTTCCATTTGATCTTGTCGAGATGTGATAGTTTTTTGTTCATGCAGCAGCTGAAACTGATATCCCGAACAAGAGCATCCACAAGGAAATCAGATCTCTGAATGAATACGCCATTAAAAAATATCCTATTGCTATGTGTTTGTAAGCAGCAGCCTTTCTTGGATAATTTGAAAGGGAGGAAGGAAAGTTCATCATTTCTCCTTTGTTCAACCTTAAGTTAGATCAGTAATGTGAATTGGAAGTTCTGAAGTGTTTATCAGAAGAAATAGCATATTTAACCAGTACAAAAGAACTTAAAATGGACTATCCATTCAAATGTGTGGAACAGCATTTCAGAGTTTCTTCAATACTTAAGTAAAGCTAGCCCAGAGATGAGATGAGGTTATGCACTGGGAGCTCAAATATGGAGTGATCTTCTTTCTTTCCATCTTGACCTGTTACTATACATAGGATTTTACAAGTTACAAGCAGCAAAAACCAAGAGAAAAAAGTGGGTATTTGTCCAAAGTCCTTATATGTATAGATGACATATACATATAACTTACAGTTAGGAAAGATGCAACACCATCTCATCCGCAGAAGAACCGCCTTCAAGAGGCCTGCCTGGCACCAAGGCTGCCTTCCTTTACTTGTCATTTAAGAACCTGGCTTGTTAAGAGTTGTTAATATTATCTCTGGTATTGCATTTTACTAGGATTGCATGCATTTGCACATTTAACTCCTTTTCACCCCGCTTTGGATTCACTTTTGAACATACAAAGTAACCTTATCAATAAATAACAACCCAATTCATGCATTAAAATGTTCGTATTCACAAAAAACTGTATTAAACTCTGAATAGTTTTTCAACCTTTACAAACAACATTTCCATAGCCTAGCGGAAGTGCTGCTCAATCTTTAAATATTTATCTTTTAATTCCCCTGCTTGTATGTATTTAGGAATGTTTTCATAAATACATCAATAACTGTCTTGTATGGCTCATTAAGGCAGCTTTTTATCCTTTAGTGTGAGTGTATAGTTTACAGCTGCCTGTGAATCACTTTTATTGGCCTCCATTAAGCATGCCCTTCAAACTGCAATTATTTGTCAGAATTTGGTATATACTTGAGCAGTCACGAACGAAATGAACACAGAACTGATATGCAAGCATTTGGAAGCCAAAACTGGCATCTCTCCAACAGTGCATCAAACTATCATAAGCATGTATCAGAACAGATGTCCTTAGCAGTTCAGCCTGGCTGAGCAGACTCGTGTGGGTTCAATCCTGAGATGAAATAAGATCCAGAGCTGGAGTAGGCATTTGGTATCTGTCATGAACATTTTGTGAGTGAATTCTAGCTCCATATGATGGCTCTTCCTCCCTCCCATTTGCTCCAATCTAACTTAATGATATAAAATTCAGGCAGCAAAGGGAACGAATATAAATAATAATAATAACTAGAGAATTTTAATTAATCCATAAAGCAGCCGTGATCTGACTGGAGGACAGTTTAAAAGATAGTGGTAGCTAAGTAAGTCTTGACTACTGCTTTCCAATGAATGGAGTGCTTGTAAAGACCAGGAAGTTGCTGGTCTCTTAAAAAAGGTCCTGGAGGGCATGAAAAGAAGGATGTGGCTGCCCCATGACATCTTTAGGTCATTAGATGTTATTCTTGACAGTGTGCTATCTTTGCTCTATGTATACTCTTCACACAGAGCAGGAACTAATTACCAGGGCTGTTTATTAGTGTCTCTTTTGATTGAGTTCATCTCCTGGTGACTTTGTGTATATGTCCGTTTGGTTTTCTTGGCAGCAATACAAAAATAGTTTCATGGCTTTCTTTTAGGAAGTCCTTTTAACTTCTTATACTAGTCTGCAGATAGGATTCCATAGTAGATTTTCCTACCCAAATACCTACCAGGCCTGACCTTGTTAATCGTTTGTGATTAACCAAGATTGACTACACACTATCATCTACCTAGACATGGCTAGCTTATCTGCACTGAGCATCTTAACACACAAAGTGTCATTGTCATATTTTTTATCACCCATATCAGTGTTTAGTCTGTTCCTCATTAATTGGGCTACTATGTAGCATAAAGGGATCGCAGTGTTCTTTTTTCCACCAAGGACCAGTCTAGACATCATCAAAAATCTTTGCCAGCAGAAAGATGGAGATATTTTCTTCTCAGGTTCACAGGAAATAAGTTTCACTAATTGATTTCCTTATAATAGAACACATAGCTTTAGAACTGGAAGTGACTTTCATTCTCTTCCTAGAAAAGTTGTAGTCACCCAAATTTACTTAATCTTTTATTTTTCTCATCATCACTGAAGATTGTTATGGTTTGTTTTTAATTAGCAAACTCACACACAGCTGTTCTGACACTGGCTTAAGAGAAACCATCTAAAATGGATGTCTATGGAGATTCTCAGTTATCCAGGGCATGGTTGTCTCAAAGGTTTTCTCAATCCAACCAAACCAAGAAAAATTGGTTTGTGTGAGAATGTTAATGATCATAGACTTCTTAGGGTACTGAAAGAACATACCCAGAACAAATATGATTACTAAATAACACTGTTTCTTGTTTAGCTACTGACAGATATTATCTAAAACTATAGAACTGTTAGAAGAATTATCCTTCTGGATTCAGTTCCAAGTGGGGGAAAAAAGACACTGGAAACATGGAGACTGCTTGGAAAGATGGTTTAATGGTGGACAGGATCACATGGTTCGACTTCTTGAACAGAAAAAGGGGCGAGATGCAGCGAGTCCCCAGGTTTTATGCCCTCTCTGGCTTTGAACTTCCAGGGCCCCCGAAAGAATATCCTGATTGGTTGTCAGACTCCCAGGGGCTGGGGGTCTTAGCTAGCCTTGCTGGCTGATGTAATCTTCCCAGATGCCATGTGGTGAGTTTCTGTTGCTAGATGGGTCCCATTGTGTTAGTTTCTGTTGCTAGATGGATCCTATTGTGTTGCAGATGATGGTCCTTTGACAAAGGATTGGATTTCTGCCTCTGGCCCATTGACAAAAGGGGGGAGGCAGGAAGGTGGGAGCTGCTTTGCCTTTAAAACATGTTTCTCCATTTCTCATCCAGGGAAATATATTCTGCCTTTTTAATATTTCCTAAAATATTTCATTCTTCTAGGAAAAGGGTGGGTGCTAACTTCCTACAGAACAAAGACAAACAAAGCATAAAAATTCCTGAAGTTTTTACTGTTTAGTTCACTATATTAACAATTGATGCTTCACATATATGCATAGCTTATATATATAGGGGAAAATGTAAGGAATATGTATGTCTGAATATGCTTGTTGAAGATAGCTGGAGTGAGTCAGTTCTGACTAGAGAGGTAGAGTAATTTTTCTCTCAATAAATATTGTGTTTATAAAATGCAAGCATGGTCAAGATCAAACAGAGTTTGAGAGAAGTCAGTGCTAAAGGAGTATTTTAAAAAATCAGTTATACAGTAAAGACACGTACTTCAGTTTGATTAATGGCAGGATTGAAATATTCTGACAGATTGCTATAGAAATCAATATAATACCATTTCAAGAGCTGAATTTCTCCACTTAAAAAAGCCACAGGTGGCACAGTATTAATTCTGTTCTATATTGTTGCTTTCATATATGCATGTCATAAACAATTTGCTTTTTTCATTCCTACAAACCATTATATCCACACAGAGAGGAGAGAGGGGGTTAGATGCTTTGTGTGGGGATTTTTTTTATTACAGTACTCAAAATACGTTTAGGCTTTATTTACAGATAAAAATTGCCATAAATATAATAACAATAGATATCTTTTGCCAAAAGATCCCATTAATAGCTAGAAATAATCTAATAAAGATATTTCATGTGGAAGCGATTAAAAATAATGCATCTTTAAGGTTATTCCAAGCTCTTGTACCCTGTTTCCCTTAAAACAAGACATCCCCTGATAATAAGTCCAATCAGGCTTTTGAGCGCATGCGCTCAAATAAGCCCCCCCAAAAAATAAGCCATCCCCCAAAATATTTAACAGCATGCACAGCTGGTCCCACCATTTCCTCTAGTTAGGGTTAGGGAGACAGAGCTGTAAATCAGGTAAGATGGCAAGAAGAGCCCCGTCTTGCTCCACACACCCCAAAATAATAAGCTATCCCCGAAAATAAGGCCAAGCACTTATTTTGGGGTTCAAAAAATATAAGACAGGGTTTTATTTTCGGGGAAACATGGTAGTAATCAGCCCAAATGAACCAAACTTCATATTACAAACATGAGGACTCTGTAAAAGAGACCCCCCTCTCTCAGCCGGTTCAATCTGGGAAGCAGCGGTGTGGGGAAAAATAACTGTGATTGGGATATCAATTGAATAGCATAAGGGGAGGAAAGCAGTCCATCAAATTGTGTGATTCTAAGCTATTTAAGATGCTAAGAGTTAGCCTTAGCTCTTCAATCCAGAAGTCTGAGAAACACACTAAGAAGAGGTGACTATGAGGCCTTCAGGATTACCCAGGAATCCTGATACTGTACACACCATCAAGCCTCTTTTAGTAGTACCAAGTGAGGTCAGATCTCACTAGATCTGAACTCTTTCTTTAAAATGTCTGTATTAGATTCAGTACTAAAACCTGTCTGGCTAGTGGGTACTACAACTGAAAAGCAAGACAGAACAGATCATTCAAAACCCTTTTTGTGGTCCATTAGTAGGCTTGGAGTTTAAAGTAAAACTTCAGTGTAAATTATCAAGGTTAACCTCTCCCTTGTAGACAAACAGATTTCAGATCAAATGTTTCCATAATTAATATAAAAATAAAACATCCTTTCATTGTCTTGTGTCCAAAATATTAAATGGAGCTTAACAGAACATTCCTAAGGCTGGGAAACAACCTGAAAGGGAGATAAGCAAGCATTTGCTTCCATCCCTTCCCTCAAATGATGCTACCCTGTGATCACAATTCCCCTAAATTAGAACAGTAGATGATACTACATAAAATAAGAACGAGCCAGTTGTAATTGAATGTATGGATGGTTTTGGAGGATAAGGAGAAGAAATGTGCCTAGGAAATAATCAGAGAAGAGAGGCAGAAGCCCATGGTGGATTAACACTCAGAGGAAGAAATTTCAGGAATGATCTATCTTGTTTATTAAAAGTGGAGGCAGGAAATTTGTACCCTTAAACTTGCAAGATTCTGTTAATGTAGTCTTACAATAAAGTAGAATTACCGTAGCTCATCTAGTTACATTTCCTATCTGGTTTACTTGGGGGGAGGGGGGAACTGACACTACTTCACATCAATCAAAGAATCGCCAACCCATCCCCAACCAATCTAAGCATAAGATGGATACTCTTAGCATCCTCCAAGATTGTTTGCAAGTCAGCAATCTCTGCCGCTCCATAAATCCTATATCCACCAAGGAATAGCATCTCAAGCTGGAATGTGATTTTTGCTGTCACCCTCATACTAAACCAAAGTAACTTATTCACTCTCATCCTCTTAATATGTCAATGCTCTGCATATTTGGATCGTGGATCATGTTTAAACCTCATCAGTGCCTATTAATCTGCTACTATGCTGCTTGCTTTAAATTACTTCTTATTGTTCTTTCATTCCCGGAGCTGGATTTTCTTATTGAGTCTAAGAGTCACAGTGCAAAAATGTTTAGTTCTTGCCCCTTATCTTTCAGCAAAGGTCCATACCTCTGTTCCAGCTCACTGTACTCTGTTCTAGAATATAGGGAGGTAGAAAAAATGAAGTGAATTCTGCAGTACTAAAATCTATTCAATAGGACAGGCCAAACTTTTTCAACATCTCATTCTAACAATCCCGCAATGTCTTTTTATAGTAACAAATCCAGTCAATATAGTAATAAATCCAGTCAATAGACCAAAGGCATTTATAATGATTTTCCACTTAGGTCAAAGCTTAATTTTAATTCATTTTGCACGGTGTTAGAATTGCCAAATTCTTTCTCATTATTTTGAGTAAGAACAGGACAATTATAACCAGAGCAATGAATGAGATAGCCTTTTAAAATGTTATATTGAACTGAAACATGATTGTAACTTGAGATAATTAAATGTATTTGAAACTCTACTAACCATTACTTCACTATGTGTACACATCATGGACAGTCACATTTCACTGACCATTACTACTTTGCATCAATGACAGCTGATAAGTAAACACCATTGCTCTTAGAAATTGAAATAATGAACCTCAGGAAAAACATAAAATCCAACATGATGCTATCATCAAACGAACAAGAGGCACAAAGCTTTACAATACAGAAGGGTTTGTGTTGGAAACAAGTGACAAGGGTTTTTTTAATGGAAATAATCTCTCAGTTAACGTTTGTCAGGTCAACAACAGTCACAGAAGGTCAAAATCTCACAGAAGGCCAGTTATGTTGTGTTCACCATCTTGCAAATTTTGACACCCTTGTGAACACCTTTGGCAGGTTTCCCTTCTTTTTTGTCATCTTAAAGACTTTTCTGTACAAGGTAGCTTTGAATTAAATTTATAACTCACTGGATTATATTTATCATTAATTAGATTCCAGCTTGTAAACCTGATAGCAGGACTTCTATGTTGTTTGTTATTGATCTTATGTCAGCTGATCAATCACCGGCCCTTGGGGTTTAAAAGGGAGGCCAAATGCTTGAAAAGGAAGGAAGGTGTTTGTTTTTTTAATGTTGCTTCTTTCTTATGTTTTCTTTACAGATTGATAGCTGTATTATTTTATTAGTTTGTAGTTCAATGTTCTATCCTGTTTATGCAATAATGTGCTTTAGTTTTTATTTTAACAACATAATGGGAACAGGAACAATGAAAGTACTTTAAAATTCTGCCACTGTTTTAGAAATGAACCAACTAAGAAACTGAAGGATGGATCAGCAAATTTGCTCTGAATTCCTTTAGATAGCCTTACAAGAAACATTCTCATACATTCAGAAGTATCTGTGAGGAGGTTCAAAAAATCAGATAGTGACTATCACCACACAATCAAAGCTCTATGTATTTTGTATATGACACTTTTTTAAAAAAAAAAGCTATGACTTTGGTCGCATGGTTGTAGTCACCGTCTTGACTTTTTAAACCCCTCCCCACCTCTTGTAGACATCTCTACATTCATTACATCTCATATACAGTATAACATATAGAAGGGAGAACAGTAATTTTTGTTGGAGTTGAATCTAGAACTGAATCATACTCTACTGTTTCTTTAACAAGCAGCAATACTTAATGAAAAAAGAACTCTATTTATCAAATCATAAAGCTCAAATTAATCATCTGGAGCTGTCTAGAGATGGCAGCATTCTCTAGAACAAATTAAACTAGACTCACAATGATTATAGCCACTAGTTATTAATATTAACAGCAATTCTTAAATTAAAACAGCCAATCTTAAAGAGAGAATACATTAGTCCACCATTTAAAACAGTAGAAGAAATATCCTCCTTCCCCCCTAACTTCATGCACATTTGCTCTAATAGGAGGAATTTGTAGAAATGCACATGTCTATCAAGAATATACCTATCAAGTTATTGAGAAACTCTACCAGTTGGATGCTTGCCTTGGTGTATTTATCACCAGAGCAGCGCCATACTGACTCATATGGGTAATGCAACATAGCCCATAAGAACATTTTTACATACGAGAATGTGACAGTACAATGTAGGCACCTAAAAATGGCCCTGGGTTCCAATTTGAACTGTGTTTATTTAGGGATCAAGCCATACTACATTGAACTTCAGGGTTTGTTGGTTTAAAGCCTTACCACTTTCAGCCCAGAGACACTAGCTGTAAGGGAAGCTACCTTACCTTCCTCAACATCTTTTTTTTTTTTAAGTATCAGTGTTCTCCATAAAAAAGACATGTTTTCCTATCTTATAGATAAGATGTGTCATGTATTTTCTTTTTCTGAACAGATAGGTGGCTCAATCATTTTGCACTATTGTCATGGTGACAAGTATGGGTATTAGGGTGATCACATTGGTCAGATAATGGTTCAACCTGTCATCATTGCCATCCCAGCAATGCTCATTGTCATGGTGATAACATAATATTTCATGCTCCATGAAAATTGGGCCATCACCTGGACATTTTTGAAAAAGAGGGTGGTATGCAGTCAAGGAAGGTCTGTCTGTGTAATCTTCTGTTATAAATGTATAGTTAATGTACAGTACCAATCAGTATTTACTTGTGGACAAGTTATACTTCAATGGATTTTCCATAAACATTTAATGCATGTCAACAGAATATTAGCATGATGCTGCATAATTCATTTATGAAATATTTTCACATAATTTGCTTATTGCAAATTAAGACTGTTATTGTACCACAGAGACATCTCTAACAATGTATTCACAGGCAAAGAGGTGTATCTACATGTATGCATACCTAGATGTAAGATGCTATCTTGTTCCTGAAGTGCAGTTTTAAAAAATGTTGCCTGCATAGCTTTAACAAGCTTTTAGAAAGGTGTGCTCTCATGGTAGCAATAGCAATAGCACTTAGATTATATACCGTTTCACAGTGCTTTACAGCACTCTCTAGGTGGTTTACAGAGTCAGCATATTGCCCCCAACAATCTGGGTCCTCATTTTACCAACCTTGGAGGGATGCATGAGTCAACCTTGAGCCTGGTGAGATTTGAACTGCCAAATTGCAGGCAGCCACAGTCAGCAAAAGTATTGCATTCTAACCACTGCCACTGCGGTTCTTATATAACAAGAATAAAAAGAGAGAAGGACACTATTCACAGCTATTTACAATTGTTCTCATTTACAGCTCTTTGTTGTTTATTGTTTCCTTCATCTATAGCAGCGGTTCCAAAGTTGATAGAGAACAATATATTTAAAACACAACTAATGTTTTTTAATAGCTCTGACAAAACACAACAGCAAGAGGACTCCTTCTGTTTCCAAGATTCTGAGTGTTAAATGACTGTGTTTATATCTTTCTCTGGAGCAATTGCACAACCTCTGATAAATCTTTGTTTTTCACCATATATTAGAATGCAGTAGCAAACCATTTCTTATACCAAAATGAAAAACAAATTTGCTGCTCCATAAAGAAACCTAATGACTATGTTTATAAGATAGCGGACTTTTTTTTCCTGTTCTTTTATTTTGTGATAATTAATCCTCAGTTAATTTAAGTAGAAGCGACTCCTGTCATTATGAGATCTGAGACTCAGATAACATCTACATGAAACAAGGGATTAGAAATAGGGAATAATTTCTCATGCAAAACAGTTTCTTCCATTAAACAAGAAGACTGTGATCCCCTAAAATTTCCACTAGAAGAAGTGTGAAAACGAAAGTCTGAAGAAAACAACCCCAGAACCAAGTTGGACAGACAAGAAATAATAGTAATAGTGACATCAATTCTAAGCCTTTATTTTTCAATCCATTCCTCATGCCTGTAGGATTAGCCAGAGAGGATTTAGTTTTAATGCAGCACCAGAATCTACTTTCAAAGGCGGGATTCTAATTACTTGTTAAATTGTATATGGCTACCTATTTATATGCAATAAATCTAGGTACCTCACAACAAAACCAATGAAAACACAAAACATTCAGGTCAGTCATACACGAATCAGGGCTAACGATGCTGTATAAAGGAATTTTAGATTCTGGATGGCAGTATTCTGGATGTATTTACAAAGTTTACATAAAGAAGCTGTACCAAAATTAAGTGATTAAAAAAAAATTAAAGATTCTGTACACTGTAGCATAATAAAAGCAGGCATTCCATAATAAGTTTTAAAATTAGAAAGGATGTGACTCCAAATAGCCAAGTGAGCCCAAACAGCAGGAAAGGTTTCACTCAGCTGACAAGGAAGCCAGATAAAAGGGCAAATCCTACAACCCTTTTCCCCCATTCCCTCTCCCTTTGGAATGTTCAACCTGGCACAGGGATAATTAGCAAAGAGGGGATTAATGCTTGTATTTACGTTCATTGGAGAGGAAGGGATTACAAGAGAGTAAGCAAGAACACAATGGGGGATACATATCAAAAGAATGCACCAGGATGGTTGCTTGCCTAGTACACTTAGGAAACAAACAAAAGCCTTTAATGTCTGGTCAATTTCAGACAGCAACTGTTAGCAGACTAATTAAAGCCACATTGCTGAGCTTGTTAACTTGCAGTTAGCATTTTTAGAGACCTGCTATGAAGTAAAGGCAGCTTAGAAAAAGATAGCTTGTTTAGGCAATCACTTGCTCTGCAAGGGGGAAAGAAGGAAAAAACATGTCAGGCACAGGATGGTGCATACTAACCGATAGTAATGGCTAGCATATGAGTGAGAAAGAGATATGCAAAATTTATAAATACAAGGATTGGTCACAAAGTTACTTTTTATTAACATTGTAACTCTGAACGGTTGCTGCCCAAAGTAGTCATTTGTGAAATCTACCTGTAGTGGCAATGAGAAGTACTCTTTTAAATGTTTTCACTCAGCCTTGCCAAATTAGATGAGATAATTGTGGAATACAAGCTTTGGGTGTTTTAAATACATTCACTTCATTATGAATCTGCTGTTCTGTATTTCTCTTCATCCTGGTTCTCTAAGAATCCCATGGTTCTACAACCTATCTTCTCCAGTTTGGTTCCTCTAGCCATGATCATTGGTCATACTGGCATGGGAGGATAAAAATTCTAATCCAACAGAACTGCAGGATATTAGACTGGGGATGGTTAGCATAGAGCAAGTTGTCCACAGAACTAAACTAAACTAAAAGGAGCCTTGGATAGTACAGTGGTCTAAAGCCCTGTTATTAACATCAGCTGCCTGCAATTATTGCAGGTTCGAATCTCACAAAGGCTCAAGGTTGACTCAGCCTTCCATCCTTTCTAAGGTAGGTAAATTGAGGACCCAGATTGTGGGGGCAATAAGCTGACTTTGTATAAATATACAAAAGTATGAAGGCTATTGCTTAGCGCATTGTAAGCCACCCTGAGTCTCCGGAGAAGGGCGGCATATAAATCAATTTTTTTTAAAAAAACTATTTATATATGTAGCCTTCTTTTCCTATTTCATCCTTCCCTTTTTCTACGGATGCTTTTCTATCCAGTTCTGTTCCCATGCCTCTTAAATGTGCCTTTTTTTTCAGTTCACAATCTACCCTTCAGAATGAACATCCTATTATATCATCAATCAGACCAGATCGTTACAATTGATTACAAATTTTCCTCTACGATGCAGCCCTCATGATAGCTATTCAGGCCTCCTCTGTTCATTCTGAGTGATTATAATTTATTTTACTATCATATATACCGAGTCTGACTTTGCAAGTAATTTTGTTCTTAATGTAAGCTTTTATTGAGTGCATGTTTCAATGTATTGAATATATGCATTAAAGAGGTTCTATTTTGCCATGGCTAGTAATCAGTTTTAAAAAGCATAATCACCATTGCCAAGCTTTCAAGTGGACCTAAAAGAGTTCCACAATTTTCAGTGAGGCAGAATTGTACACATTAAGCAAATATGGGCTTCCATGAACTTTAGGAAGGTAAGTAGATTCATCCGTTCCTCTTTCTATTTTCCTCTTAATATCTTCCAGTGCATCTCAGCATCTTTTGGAGTCTGGTTCTACTTCAGTTAACTGCATTAAAATGTGTGTGGGTTGTTGGGTTTTTATTTTTTTCTCCCTTACTTTAAGAAATGTGTCATTGGTACCTCATCAGAACCGTGTCTCATTTGGAAAAATGAATAGAAAGAACATTTACTCCATCCTAATTTGATGTCACTAACATGGCATTATTATTCTGGACACCTGTTCCTATGCAGTTCCAGAACCATGGCTTTATTAAAAGCCAAATTTCCATATTTACTCTATGAGGAAAACAATATGTTTGTAATTTGCTGCCAGTTTTGCTTGAGAACCCACTGCTTTAAAATAAGGATAATAATTTGGTAATATATTGAGCCTAAACAGTAGAAACACTCAGGTGTAATGATAAAATAAATGAATAAAACATTGCAAAGTAATTGCAACAAATTGTAATCTATTTAGATTCTTCTCCCAAACTCTCTGAGGGCAGATTAAAACTACAATCATTTCATTGCATTCCTGCAACAGCCCAGATAACTAATTTACTTTGGATTCCCTCACCTTTCTAAAGGCCAGAAAGTAAGCTTTATTATAGTGCTTCCTTCTGACTGTTATATATATATATATATATATATATATATATATATATATATATATATGTCTTGCTGAGTTCAGTGAGGCTTCCTTACATGCTTCCCTTTCACATTCAGGAGTGATTGGGACAGTGGTGAAATTCAATTTTTTTTATCACTAGTTATGTGGGTGTGGCTTGGTGGGCATGGTGTGGTGTGGTGTGGTTTGGTGGGCATGGCAGGAGAAGGATATTGCAAAATCTCCATTCCCACCCCACTCCAGGGGAAGGATACTGCAAAATCCCCATTCCCTCTTCACTCCTGGGGGAAGGATATTGCTAAATCTCCATTCCCACCCCACTCTGGGGCCAGCCAGAGGTGGTATTTTCCAGTTCTCCAAACTACTCGAAATTTCTGCTGCCGGTTCTCCGAACAGCTCAAAATTTCCGCTACCGGTTCTCCAGAACCTGTCAGAACCTGCTGGATTTCACCCCTGGATTGGGAGTTGGGCAGTGTCCAAAGTCAGAAGAAAAAGGAGAAGCTGCTGCTGCTGCTGCTGCTGCTACTCAAGGTCTTCTGAATAGCCTTGTTTTTCACTCTGAGTTTGAGACTGCACGTTCCAAAGGAAACTCCCAGCTGAAAGGTTCCTAACAGATTCAGGCTGATCCCTACCTCCACAAATCCAGTGTGACCCAAAGCATTCTCCTAGTTATAAACAAACAACATGCTTTATTTATTTTTTTTACTGGCATTCAGAACCAAAGATTGAAGACAACTCTATAACTGCACCCCCATTTTCTCCATCACACACACCCATACACCCATACACATATATACAAATTATACAAGTATAATTTACACAGCAACAATTACTAAAGTCAGTGGGCTTAAACTTCTGAGTTTAGAGGTCTGTTCTGTGTCTTCCTCACTCAAGCCAATACTTAGGATAGAAGGGACAATTCATTTTCAACCACTTAATACAAGCACAACATGGTCCAACTCCTCTTGGCAAAGATATTCAACCGTAGTTGCCTTGCAAAAATGTCTCTGGCAAGTTGAACTTCCTTGGACTTCCTCCTTACTGGCCCTGATCCAAAACCATGTTGCAGGGGTGAAATCCAATTTTTTTCCCCTACCAGTTCTGTGGGCGTGGCTTGCTGGATGTGGCAGGGGAAGGATATTGCAAAATCTCCATTCCCACCCCACTCTGGGACCAGCCAGAGGTGGTATTTCTCCAGAACCTGTTAGAACCTGCTGGATTTCACCCCTGCCATGTTGGCTTCCAAAGGACTCCCCCATTGCATCCTCCAAACTGTCATATATCAGACACTCCTGGCTCTCTAGCCCCTACCCTTCCCACAGTGGACACTTTCCTGGGTGGAACTTGCTAGCCAATCCATTTCCCTTCAAACCCAAGCTGCAGGCAGGCATAAAACAGGGCACATGGCAGGATGAGGAAAAAGCCACACACATTCTCCTTTTCACTCATGTGTAATCGTTCCGCTCAGTGGTGGGTTTCAAAAATTTTTACTACCAGTTCTGTGGGTGTGGCTTGGTGGGTGTGGCAGGGGAAGGATATTGTAAAATCTCCATTCCCTCCCCACTCCAGGGGAAGGTTACTGCAAAATCCCCATTTCCTCCTGATCAGCTGGAACTTGGGAGGCAAAGAATAGATGGGGACAGGGACGGTCAGAGGTGGTATTTACCAGTTCTCCGAACTACTCAAAATTTCCACTACCAGTTCTCCAGAACTGGTCAGGACCTGCTGAAACCCATCTCTGTTTCCACTGCTACTTGCTTGTCTAATTGAAAAGCTTCCTGCTTTATTTGCCTTTTGTTTCACTAAGATCTGACTCAGCTATAGTCTTCTCACTTTAAAACTTTAATTTTTTCCCTTCTTTATTCTTGA
Source organism: Ptyas mucosa (assembly GCA_012654045.1). Lineage (NCBI taxonomy): Eukaryota > Metazoa > Chordata > Lepidosauria > Squamata > Colubridae > Ptyas > Ptyas mucosa. The sequence continues at coordinate 8,067,007 of WNWU01000041.1, read as the reverse complement.
ATAATCTCTCTAACTTTAAATCTCTCTCTCTCTTTTAGGTCCTCAGATGCCTCCCTAAGCTAACCACATCCTTTTCTGATTTTTTAGGCACTGCTTCCTACTTTGGTCTCTCTCTGGGTCAGATCTGCCCATCTTTGCTTTGTGCCTCTGGGTCTGTCTTTTCACCCTATAACTACACCCTTTCAAAACTCTAAGCTTTGTTTCTTTCTCTACCCTCTTTCAATTAGCCTTTCTTCTTCCTTTGGAAATGGCTCTGTTTCTATTTCCTTGCAGGCTTCACTGTGTCAGAAAGTTTTCATCTGGTTCTGTGATTTTTCCCCATATTTCTACCTGTTTACTTTGACATCCCTGGTCTTGCTTTTCCATTCTCTTCCTTTTTTTTTTTTTTAATTTGATTTATATGCCGCCCTTCTCCGGAGACTCAGGGCAGCTTACAATGCGCTAAGCAATAGCCTTCATACTTTTGTATATTTTTATACAAAGTCAGCTTATTGCCCCCACAAACTGGGTCCTCATTTTACCTACCTTAGAAAGGATGGAAGGCTGAGTCAACCTTGAGCCTTGGTGAGATTCGAACCTGCAATAATTGCAGGCAGCTGATGTTAATAACAGGGCTTTAGACCACTGTACTATCCAAGGCTCATTTTGAACCAAAAGGCACCCAGATTTTGTAGTACCCAAGCAATTCGCCTTTCTGTAGCACCCCCTACCTATTTCCATCAATTTGGCTAATTTCTTCAACTTTAATGCTGAGGAATTTTAGTACATGGGGAGTATTTAATTTAAACAAACTTCCTTAAGGGATCTGCACTGGGGGAACAGGATCATAGTTTCAAACCTAGGGCATTCTCTAAGGAAAATTGCCTTCCCACTGTTTTGTCATTCTTACCAATTTGGCCTCTATTCAAACTATTTACCAAATAAACATCTACAATTAAACATCTACAATCCTAAAATAGTTAAACATGCAATGTGATATGGGATTAGTCTGAAGACATACAGATAAGGTTACATCATGGAATCTGTCAATCTATATTCCAAGATACTAGAACGTAACATAATAAACAATGACTTAACAAGAGGATGCCCTTGAAATCAGAATCTGTTAATTAATTTCTGCAAAAAAATGTTTTAAGGATTTTTCATATAATTCTCATTAGACTAAGTGCTTATTACAGTAGAACTTCCATTCGCATCTATTGTACCAAAAAAATGGTTGGTTTAAATCTTAAAGCATACAATAGAATCATAGAGTTGGCAGAAATCATCTAGTATAATCTCCTGAAGATGCCTTTCTGAAGGAAAACCCACATTTCTTGCAGTAGCATGTTTTATCTTTTTGAAGATGAGATGACATTTGCTGTTGTCCAATCTCCTGGGCAATCTAAAATATTATTAACAGACATTCTATGATCACTTGCATTAGTTCTTTGGTACCCTGAGATGCAATTCATCTACTTTTTTAAGTGATAGAAGTACAAATATCAAAGAAGAGAAAAATGGGCAAGGTACACCTTTCTAGAATTAACCACTACTAATGCCAAGCTCAAGAATTGGTAAGGTAGAACAACGTAACTTTCCTTCTATATATATCTAATAGTTGAACTTCAAGTAGAAGGATGACTTATGAGCATGAATGGGTGATTTAACAGAAAGGAATTCTTGCTTTGCTTTGAAACTTTTTTTTTTGCTAGAACCACAAAAAGAATCAGTAGACGAGCTAGCTCTCTGTACTGTACTAAATACCTCAGTGGAAAGGAAATTGTGCTTAACCTGGTGAAAACAGTGTAGCCCACACTAAGACTTAAAGTGGATTTTTATGTGAATCTATAAGGGTGCATGGGAGAGACAAAATTTTCAAAGAAACATCTAGCATTGCAAAAATGGTAGGGATGGATGGATGGATAGATAGATAGATAGATAGATAGATAGATAGATAGATAGATAGATAGATAATATCATTCAAACTGAATACAGTATGCTTAAATGCTTCAATGTCTCAATGGAATTGGAATATCAAATCAATGCTGGGAACCAAGGTGATGCTTTAAAAAGATGTAGGATGAAAAATTTTTAAAAGGTATAGAATATGAAAGAATATTAAAAATGTATAAAAGTAGTATCTATAATGGACTGTTAGGATCTATATATCTTCTTTTAATATCTGCAGATTTTGTCTATTAGAAATAGTTTCAAAATTAAGATTATAAGGCTCTCAGATTATTATTTTTTTATTTCAACATTGGCAGGTCATAGTTTCTGGAAATATTAGGTGTCAGACCTTAATAGACTATGGGATGTATGGTTGTGAGGGTAAATTAGAAAAAAATAGTTGTACACCACCTTCTGCTCCTGAAATAAAAGCAAAATATAGTTGTAATAATAAATAAATATTAATTCATTCTTTTCCTACTAGGTCAGAATTAAAAGATTCTCAACATTATAATTTATAATTTAAATTTCCTATAAAAATGGATTAAGGTACAGTCAAATACGTGCCCATTTTTTTATACTTGAAAGAAGTCCTAATATTTTAAACTGTGTTTCCCCGAAAATATGACCCTGTCTTATATTTTTTTTAACCCCGAAATAAGTGCTTGGCCTTATTTTGGGGGAGGTCTTATTATTTTGGGGTGCATGGAGCAAGATGGGGCTCCTCTTCCTGTCTTATCTGATTTCCAGCTCTGCGTTATTTTCGGGGAGGGCTTATTTTGCGGGAGAGGCTTATTTTAGCACATGCACTCAAAAGCCTGATTGAGCTTATTATCAAGGGATGTCTTGTTTTTGGGGAAACAGGGTAGTTGTCAGGGTTACAAGTAACACTCCCAACTAAAGAAGACTCCGAGGCTAGCAATTCCTCAACGATCCATTTTATTAGAGATGTCATATTGGCACATCTGGGAAAACCTGAATCTGAAAGTTTCCAGGTTTTCCCCATCCAAAAGAAAGTCAATGACCCATCCCTGCATCCACATATCCATCATATGATCCAATCAATCCACCGTCCAAACTAGAGACAGCCCCCAGTCACTCCTATCCAGGTTCAGGCTGAACGTCCTTGACTCTCAGAGAAAAGAATGTTGTTATGGCTATATATTTTCACCAACTCCTTGCAAATCCCCCTCCTGTTTTCCCAGGCACTAAATGTGGCAGCCCTGAAACTCCAAAGAAAAGATGGTCTCCATGACTAACAGTAGTTATCACAAGTAACAGAGAATTTTGATAAAAGTTATAATTGAGTTTATGATTTAGATATATCTATATAACATTTACAAACATGCCTATAATCACATATCCCTAAAGGTAATGAGCAGGGATGGGGTCTAAATTTTTTTACTTCCGGTTCTGTGGGTGTGGCTTATTTTGTGGGCGTGGCTTGATGGTCATGTGACAATTCTTTAGGATTTAGCAGAGGTACTGGTCTACCAGACTTTTAACTGCTTGCAGAGCTGTACCGGTCTACTCATGTATTTTTGCAGGCACTGGTCTACCCATTTATTTTTGCAGGCATTGGTCTACCACCAAACTGCCTTTTACCACTGATCAGCTGTAGGGCGGCCCTTTGAAGCCCCGGGGCAAGAGTTTAAACAGTTTTTCCTTATAGCCCATCAGCTGGGACTCAGGAAGCAGCAATAGATTGGGGGGTGGGGCCAAATAAAAGGTAAGAATAATGCAGGGGGCGGGGGGGGGCAGAACCGGTTCGGTAACATCATATCATCACTGCTACCGGCTCGGCAGAACTGGACAGAACTGGGAGGAACCCACCACTGGTAATGAGATTATGGATTAATTTCTTAAAGTTCACATGAAAAAGAGGGAGTTTGTAGGCGATGTGATTCTTTGGGGGGGGGGGGATAAGCCTAGGCCTGTCACATGGAATTGCAAAAACTAAGATGCTTACTAGATAGTCGTTATTTGTTAACAATATCTATTCCTCTGCTCCCATGCAGTGATCTTCTAACTTTTGCAGCTCAGATCAGGCTGCAGTACAATTTATGGGAGGGTACAAAATAGAATCTTTCCAGATACCCACACACCAGGTGCTGAAAATGATCATGCTGTTCCATATCCTTTTATATGTATATTTTAAAGAATCCAGGTCCATCAAAGAGGTAACCATATAAAAATATATAGATCTTTGTTTATTATTACCCAGAAAACATATAAGGGGAAATTCTGAACACATTGCTAGTTAGTATCACTGTTGCCACTAAAAAGTTATGCTTTATATGTCACAGCTTACAAAACTGCTGTTTTAGTCCCTTTCAAGCATTCTAGTGTTGGAAGAAATTTCCTGTGTTTGTTTCCCAGCTGGGAATCAGTCATCGATGCTGAGAAGAAATCGACAAGGAAGCCAGCTGCCAGAAAAGGGATCCTTTAATTCAGGAAGGCAAGAAAAATAGTGACACAGCTAGAGTGTTCCTGCAAGTTCCTGCAAGCAGATTGGGGATGTGACTCTGAGCCTTTTATGCTTAATTCCCCTTGAAGCTTCTGCAGCTTGATGGGTTTATTTGTTTATTTATTTACTTCCCACACTAGTTAAAAGATATGGCCATATAGATCCTAGATCAACATTTAGGAAGCTCAGTGTGAGAAAATAAATGCAAGACTAACTGCCTGACAGCCTAGATATCACACCAATCAAATAAATATCCTTTATTTCCATTTGTCTGTACAAGTATATAAATTCTATGAATTTAGTGTAGAAAGTTAGCACCCACCCCTCTCCTAGAAAAATGATATATTCTAAGAAAGATTAAAAATGCAGAATATTATATTTTCCCTAAAGGAGAAATATGTTTCTAAAGACATAAACTCAGAGCCTCAGCTCCCTGCCCTCCCCCCCCCCAAGCAGATATTTTGGTGCCAACCCATCTATAAGACAAAAGGCTGGGCCTTTTGTCTACAAAACAAAAGACCTTCACCCTCGCGACATGATAATATTAGCCCTCACTCAAGATCCAAACCGGGGCAATGCCATTAAGCCATAATAGGAATTGCCCTTTCAGAACACAACCCTCTTCATTACATCATCACCCAGCAAGATTCAACTGAGCCTGTGACTCAAGACAGCCTACAAAGTTACCCCTGCATGGCCCCATGGGAGTCTGACAACCAATAAGGATACCTGCCTTTACACAGGAACAGAAAGCTCTAAGGCAGGGCCCAAGAGAAGGTATAAATCTCTCTCACACACACACACACCCATGTGCTCAACTGCCCAGGACCTCAAACCATGTGGTTCTGCTTCACCATTAAAACCATCCCTTCAAGCAGCCTCCATGTTTCCAGTGTCTTTCTCCCACTTGGAACTGAACCCAGATGGACATTTCTTCCAACACTAGATATCATTGACTCCTTGGAGAACAAAACAGTTGCATTTTAAGAGAAATTAGTAAGATGGGATAAGAAGTTTGTTTTTAAAATTGCCTTGCTCTCATGCACACATACATTTACACACACACACTTAAACTGAGCAAGGCTTTAGTTTACTGACCGTATCTCTGTTAAAAAGAAAAATGCATTAATCTTTATTCCCTTTCTAAAGATGAGTCTATTCCCTTATTTTGTTTTGCTTATTATATTATAAAAATTGGGGGAAAATTACATAAGGTGCATGAGTATTGAAATAAGGCAGTCAAATATAAATTATAGAAGAAATAAATAATTATAATTATAAACATAAACATAATTATAATATACCATGGAGATAGATCACACCATCCTAGGTTCTTTGGAAGAAGTCAGTGTGTCTAAAGGCCAAAACCAGCTAAAGAACTGGCAGCTGTAATTCCACATTGTTGTGTATATAATAATAATTCCTATACTAGAAAATAGATTTAGAAGAGGCAAGCAAAGTTTCCTGCCCCCATTTTTTTTATTTCCCAATCTTTTGGGGGGGGGGAGTCTGTCATCAAAAAGTAAGATTGTTATTATATTCTGGAGCGCTAGGTTCATATTATCAACAGATCTCAAAAGCTATCATAGTTTAGGCTCCAATTAGTTGATAATATGGCTTCGGGAGAGCTGGTTCTTGCTAGTCTTCTAAGCATATAAAAGAAAAGGTGACTTGATTCAGGATGGAGGTCTTTTTTTTCTTCCACCTATGTCTTCTTGAGATAACAAAGTTATCAATTATTCGAAGCAAGATCAAAAATGTAGGGACTACAGGATTAAATGATTGGGGTCTGTTTACCTGTTATTATATATTGATGTATAGTAAATTGCCTTGAGAACACTCAAAGGGAAGACTTTATGAATTGGTTAATAGAAGCTCATCCTACAATATTGATTTCTACCATCAGATTGAAAGATTAGGTTCTAAAGATTAATTTATAGTGCAGTGCTAGAAAAGACAATGATAAAGAATATTCAAATTATTGAAATGTTGTACATGATGATTAAGATTTTCCAACCTGGATGTCCACAATACATTGAATAAGAAATGCCAGATGTATTCACTGGAATCAAAAGACGAGGCAACCACATTGCCAACATAAAATGCATGATGGAAAAAAGAAAGGCAATTCCAAAAAGATACTTATATTTGCTTCATTCTTTATAGAAAATATTTTCTGTAGACCACCATTGTGAATAGCCCTTAAAAATATGGCTGTACCAGGCTACCTCAGATATGCTGATAATAATTATTCTGATAGCTGAAAGCAAGATTGACTTAAGAAATCTCTAATGGAAGGTGAAAGAAAAGTTCAAAAGCTACTCTAGTCTGTTGCTCAATATTAGAACAAATTAAGATTATGTCAATAAATATTGCAGAACATTCTGATGATTCTGAAGATTCATTTAATCAAAGTTAATTGAAAAAGAGGTTAGAAGAAGACTTGGCAGCTACAGTAAATATCACAGACGACACAAGCATGTGCTTAGCAGGATCCCTACCCCAAAAAACCCCAATTACTGATAGAAATTATGGAGAAATTATGACCATTAAGGTTCTTCAATTATGATCATTAAGGTTCTTCAAGAGCCAGAGGAGACAGAACAAAAACAACATGCATTGTACTGAGTAGAAAAAATATGGGCTGATAAAACTGTTGATGGTCTATAGATTTAGTGAGTGGAATTGCTTAAGGTCAAAATTTACGTGATAATGCTATAATCTTTAAATGTGATTTTCTACATTGGATTATAGCACGTGATATAATTCATTTATTGGGCACAGCATGTTGTGTGAACTAAGTAATCTTGAGATTAATCTGAGGGTTCTGGCATAACATTGAATGAACCCAGTCATTTATGGTATATTCAGCCCATCATGTTTAAGCAAACTACAGGAGTCCCAGCCCCTAGGCAGTGGATCAGTATCAGTCCGCAGCCTCTTGGGAACCTGGCCATGCAAGCGGCGGGAAGCTTTATTTGTGCATGTGCACAATTAAGTTGCACATGCAACACGACACCATCCTTCCCTTCTCCGTCACTATTGCTGCCAGTCCACAGAGCCAAAAAGATTGAGGGCTGCTGGCTTAGCATATTTAATATAATTTTAGCCACTTTGGTGTTCATACTTTAATAAGTATCTGTTGCACCAACACTTTCTCAAACTTTCAAGTTTTTATCATGAATTAAATGTGATGTAATACAACTGATCGAGTCCAGAGGTATTCCATGAGAAGAGTCCTCCACTCCTCTGCTCACAATAGAATCCCTTATGCCACCAGGCTTGAAATTTTGGGCTTGGACAACCTTGAACTACACCGCCTATGATCTGACCTAAGCACAGTACATAAAATTGTCTGCTATAACGTCCTACCTATCAACGACTACTTCAGCTTCAACCACTATAATACACGGACAAACAATAGATACAAACTAAATGTAAACTGTTCCAAACTCAACTGCAGAAAATACGACTTCAGCAACAGAATAGTCAATGCCTGGAATGTTCTATCTGACTCCATTGTTTCTTCCTCAAATCCCCATAGCTTCAACCTTAAACTGACTACCGTGGACCTCACCCCATTCCTAAGAGGTCTGTAAGGGGGCGTGCATAAGCACGCCAGCATGCCTACCGTCCCTGTCCTACTCTCCCCATTTATTTGTACTCATTTCATGTGCTCTTGTCCATGTTTATACTTATACCTGTTATCTCATAATGTTTGACAAACTAAATAAAAATAAATAAATAAATGTTTCTAAACTATGAAAGATAACAATTCAAAACATTGATATCCCTTATATTTGCACACATACTTGCCCACATTGCAAATATCAACCAGGAGATGGGCACTGCAACTGGGGTAGAAACTCTGCACAAGCAAAATTATTTCCAAGCAAAATAGATTTTTAACATTTCTAAGCAATGCATCAAATCATTATTTGTTTAAAGCATCATATCAGAAGGGTCCCACAAGATAGTCATTTTGATGACAGAGCTTCTCTTTTCGTATTATCCAAATATAATGAAAATATTTGGTGTTGTGGATCCAGGTAAATCATTTTAACAAGGCAACGTTCTCATGTTAACATGCTCTATATCAGAATTTGGAAGGAATATTCTTCACAGCTGTCTAATAAACCTAGCATTTTCCCATAGGAAGGTAATAAGTTCTAAAGATCTGCAACAAGATAGTCACTGCTCAGGACTTAATTTATTTGTTAATCTTTCAGTTGCTTGAACTTCTAGAAGTGAAACATAAGCGTCTGGGGAATTCCCAGTGTACACCATCTGAATTCTCAGAGCATTGTCTTATAGATCTCTTGATCAGACAAGTACTGCTATTTCTCGAGCTGAAAAAAAACCCATTTCAGGATTATAGTTAAATAGTACTTATTTCTGAGTTTTTTCATTTCCTTTTTTATTACAAAACTGCAAATGCTATTATAGGCTAAATGTCTACATAAAAATACTTGTTGCTGATTTCAGTCCAAATCCTTTAAAAGTTATTTCAATGAATCTGTGTCACCTTATAATTGTCTCCATTCTTTCGCTTCATCTATCTGGCTATCTGTTTGTTTGTTTGTATCCCACCTTTATTATTTTTACAAATAACTCAAGGTGGTGAACATATCCAATCTACCTTCCTCTTCCTATTTTCCCAACAACCTGATTTATTTGTCATTGCTATTCGTTTTCAAGTTTAGGCATAGTTCAATTTGGTTGTTTGGTTGGTGGTTTTCCCTGCCTCAAATATATTCTACTTGTTAAATCGTGGGTGAAGGAAAAGGTCACAGGACTCTTGAAGCCAATTTGAAAGGTTTATTCAGTTCCAGTAACAGCAATGCAAACCGAGCTGTGGCAGCTCTTTTTAAACGGGAGCTGTCCGCGGCTTCAGCCATTGACGTACGCTTGTTTTTCCCGCTCTCACTCCGGGATCACTGATTGGTTCCCGCGTCAGTCTATTCAATATCTAACACCACTCATTTATTATTTTGTAGGTTTTTTAATTCTATATTAACTCATCAACCACAGCATAGAGCATGACACTATCATCAACAGAGAGGTCAGACCACAATAACATCAAACAGTTTTGTTAGGTGGGAAAAAAAAGAAACCGCTACAGGATCTCTTTAACCTTTTGGTCTCTTTGCTAATGGACCCTGCAAAGTTCTGACTTTTTTTTTTCATTGTTCAATATTTATATGAAATTGGCTGAGGTCATGGTTGTGCTGATAACACTCTAGTCCGCGTCTCTTTGCCAGCTAAATCAAGTCAGATTTGGGAAGTCCTGACTATGTGCCTGGAACCAATAATGGACTGGATGAAAGCCAATGAGATCAAACTGTATTCCACTGTGATTAGACTGTGATTATCTTTGGATAAATGGTTCTGGTTTGAAAGAAGCTGTTTGGATCTTTTGGACCAAGTTAGTTGCAGCTATGAGGATTTAAACAAAGCAATTCATTGTCATGCCTCCCACTCCCAATTTAATTCATTGTGAAGAAGGAAGAGGAATGCCAGATACCATCGGCTTCAACTACTTTTGAAGCCCTAAAGGATTAGGCAGCAAATGATCAGTTCACTCAAGTCATGGAAGGAATTCAGAATCCAACTCATAATTATTCAAGATCCTCCTAAGTAAGTAGTGGGATACACCAAGGTTTTGTTTTAGACCCAGTACTCTTCAATAACTCCGTCAATGATTTAGATGGGAGGGATAGATGGGGAACTCATCAAATTTGCAGATGACACTAAGCTGGCAGGAATAGCCAATACCCCAGAAGATAGGCTCAAGATCCAGATGGATCTCAATGGTCTCAAATATTAGACCCAATCTAACAAAATAAAATTAAATGGAGAGAAAAGTAAGGTTCTTCCCTTAGGCAGGAAAAATAAAATGTACAGGTACAGATAAGGTGAAACTTTGCTGAATAGCAATATCTGTCAGAGGAATCTTGGAGCCCTAGTGGACAATCATTAAATATGACCCAACCATGTACAGCAGCAGCCAAAAAAGCCAGTGCAATTCTAGGCTGCATTAACAAAGAGATAGAATCGAGACCAGGTGAAGTATTTATAAAGCCCTAATAAGAGCATACTTAGAATACTGCATCTAGTTTTGGTCACCATATTATAAAAAAGATGTTGAGACTCTGAAAAGAGTGCAGAGACGAGCAACAAAGGGGCCTGGAGGCTAAAATATATGAAGAACAATTGCAGGAATTAGGTATGTAGTGAAAAGAAGGACTAGATGTGATATGATAGCACTGTTCCAATATTTGAGGGGCCCCCACAAAGAAGAGGGGGGGTGTCAACCTATTTTCCAAAGTATCAGAAGGCAGGACTGGTTGGAAACTAATCAAGGAGAGAAGCAACCTAGAACTAAGGAGACATTTCCTAACAGTGAGAACAAAGAATCAGTGGAACAACTTGCCTTCAGAAGTTGTAGGTGCTCCATCACTGGAGGCTTTTAAGAAGTGGCTGGACAGCCATTTGTCTGAAGTGGTATAGGGTCTCCTGCTTGAGCAGGGGGTTGAATTGGAAGACCTCCTATTATTCTATTTATTCTGTTAAGAATAGAGCTGTTTTCTCTAGAATAGGAAATCTTTGCTCAGTTGTAAGTTGCTCTTGCTATCTGCAAGATACATCTCCTACATCTTCTGCACTGCCAAACCAAAGACATGGTCCCCAGAGTCCTCTAAAAGTTATTACCTATTGTAATTTTTAATATGGCAGAAAGGCTTGTTGTATTAAAGACCTGATCATAAAGAACCATATGTAATTTTTAATTATGTATAAATAAATAATTCTAAGTGTAGACCTTTTCCCCAAGATGTTTGTGCATCATGCTTCATAATAGCATGTAACTAGTTTTGGTCCAGCACACTCTGTGAACCCTGGTACTATAGTTTATAAACCATTACTTATGTGTTAGCATGATGTAAGAAGCCAACCAGTTGTGAGGATTTGATAAACCATGGCTATCCAAACCAAAACACAGGGGTGTCAAACTCAGGGTGCTTAGAATTGGTCCATGGGGCCGCCCTGGACAAGCAAAGGACCAGCCCGTGGAGCCTCTGCCAGCAAAAACGGAGCTCGGGGAGGCTGTGTGCAGCCCGGCCAGGCTCCATTTTTGGCTACAACAGCCCCCTGCAGCCCTCTGCCAGCAAAAATGGAGCCTGGGCGCATTTCCACCCTCACTACAGCCACCCCAGACACACACACACACACACCCATGGTCAAACACAACCCTGATGCGGCCCTCAATGAAATCGAGTTTGTTTGACACCCCTGTCTTAGCACAGTGTGTGAATCCAATCTTTGTCTCAGTCAGCTCTTCAGCTTCCCTGAGACATGCGCTTATTCTCTGCTTGGTCCTGTGATTACACCTCTGATTACAGGCTGTTGCCTCATTATCTCTCATCAATATTCAACAACCCAATTTCAGTTCTGGGGTGAGGAGGATGGGATTTTATCACTGTCACATTATTGAGAGTTATTTATAAGGACTGGTAGTTGATAGGAAAACTGGAAAAAGTTCAATGTTTACAGAAGAAGCTCTTTCTTTTCAACTGGAGCTGGTAAAATGAGTGAGTGAATATTGTTTTACAAGGGAGAACTGCTTCCAGCACAGCAAAACATTTGTTTAATACCCATGGAGTGTAAGCCACAGCGGCTCATCGTGATACCAGCAGTATTTACATGAAAAATGAGACCAATTGTTACTCATGCTAATTTGTCCCAGTAAATTCATTATAATTATTTCTTTCAATAATCAAGAAATAATTATAATGAATTTACTGGGACAAATTACAAACACTTGATGAGAATGCTTAGATGTATGTGTCTTAGTAAAGTCTAATTCATCCTTGCTGAGAAAAAAAAAGTATTTACAATGCCCAATAACTTGGTTGTTTTATTGAATTAACTTCATTAAGAGATCTTGCTTTAGTACAGTGTTTCTTAATTCTGTTTTCTTTCAAGACCATTTCCCACTTTGAAAAATCAAAGTGGAATTGAAGATCTCAAATTTCTTTTTGCATTGATTATATTTATTAATGTTTACTACATTAAAAATTAAAACTGATGCATTTGCTGCCTCTACCAGAGCTCACGATTATTTAATGGGATTTTAATATTGCATTATTTTTCAATATAGGCTGCCAAATAATGTTGATTTTTGTGGACCCCCTAGAGAGTCTTGGGGGACCTCAAAGGGTCCCAGAGTCACACTTTAATAAACATTGCTTTAATAAAACAGGTGCTGCACTGGAAGAAATGGCTTTAATGGTGAAGAAATTTGAAAATCAGATTTTTCCCACTAGAGTTTAGTAGCTTGTTGATATCTAAATAAAATTATTTAATGCCTCTGAAAACTACCTTATCGAAGCAAAATTCTGGTCTTAATTTTCTTTTTACACTTTTTTTCTAGAGTACTGTACACTATTCTAAGTTTTAGAACTCCAAGAATGTGTCAAAATGAATACTGAAGATACTGCACTATTTAAAGAGATGTCTGTAGAGATTCTCAATCATGGTTGTCTCAAAAGTGCTTTCTCGGGAGGCGACTGCACTTTCTTGTTTTTTCTTTTTTCTTTGAAGACATTTCTCTTCTCATCCAAGAAGCTTCTTCAGCTCTGATAGGATAGTGGGGAATGGAAGGGTTTATATTCCTTGCAGACAGGTGATCATTTGCATCCTCTTAGAGGCTATACAATTTGGGATGAACACCCTTTGAATGGTGTGGAAGTAGGAATGGATTTCCAGAGGAAAAACATTGCAGACTACAGGAACCAGGAGTGCTACTCGGGTGACCCTGAGGACACAGATAAACCTCCAAGTGCTTCAACGGCCTGTTGTGGTCCGCCAGCAGCCTGCGGAGTTGGCAGCAGAGTCAGAGAGTGAGGAGGCTGGGGAGGAACATGGGCCAGTCCTGGAGTCTGGGAAGGCTCAGACGAGGGCTCTGCATCGGAGGCAGAGATGGAGCCAGGGCCATCTGGGAGTTATGTGCAGACTCCAAAGCTTCCAGAGTCGGACATCAGAGAGGCAGAGGAACAGGAGGAGCCTGTTACTAGTGCATGCATGCGCAGAGCTGCCAGAAGGCAAGAACAGTTAAAACAAAAGGGACGACTCCAGAATAAGGCCTGGATATGATTGGCCCCTCCCATAAGGCTTAAAAGAGGAGCAAAGGCACGTGGCCCCTTTGCAGGAAAGCAACATTATTAATTCTGTTCCCAGTCGGCATCTCTGTTTGATTCTGGACTCTGTGTGGCTTTGCCAAGTAGGTCTTTGGCAGCGGGTCAAGGGAGATAAAGGTTGATGATTATCCTGAAGGACTTTTTGCAACTAATTGGGACTCAGCTGTGAATGAAAGTAATAAAAGAGGTTTTTGGGACTACTCATGTGTTTTAATGATTCTGGTCACTAAAACAAATTAAGCCTAGGTCACAACCCAACCCTCTAAAAGGATGCAAATGACCAGCTGTCTGCAAGGAATATAAATCTTTCCATTCCCCACTATCTTGTCAGAGCTGAAGTAGCTTCTTGGATGAGAAGTGAAATGTCTTTTTAAAAAAACACAAGAAAGTCCAGTTGCTTCCTGAAAAAGCACCTTTGGGACGATTTAAAGAAATGATACAGATGTGATCCCTAAACTGGATTAATTGGAGCACATTGCCTACTACATAAATGTAGGGTGAGAGAAAGAAGTCCTACAAAGAAAAGTCCTTTATGGATCAAAATTTGATCCAAATTGGCCCTGTATAAATCCTACTGGACTCCCTGTTGCCATAAGAACAAGACAGAAAGCAACACAATCTCTTTTATTTTGCAGGCATGAGCTGCTCAGTGACATTATAACAAAAGGTGTACTTTAAAATAATTAGCAATCAACTTTCCAGTCTTTATTTGTTGATCAGTTCTTTGAGATGTTTATCTTGAGATAGTAGTTACTAGATTTAGATAACGTTGAATAAAATACTCAGGGAATATGCAGTAAAGATGCAAATATTTAAAAGTCAGTCAGGTTCAGTTATATGGATTCGGTCAACTTTTGAATGAGAAGATGTAATTTTGTAGTTTCTGTTTTATGAATCACTGATGACTAATGCAAAACAGCCTACTTGGAATTTCTTCCACTTAGATGTTCAAGTCAGATAGAATCCCAGGGGATTGTAAGGACAAATATTCATATTTCTCAAAAAGGAAGAAAGAGGTACACTTTCTTTCATGCTTTTTCTCAAATATTTTGTTGTATTCAGATAACTGATATTCTGTTTTATTTTGAATTTATTATATGCCATCAAGTCAGGATCAACTCTTAGTAACACATGGATAGATCTAGAACTGATTATTCAAAGTCTTCATTGGCTGAACTAAATGGATGCTCATGTTGACTTGTTTTCCGATTGCTTTTGTAGCACATTTTTTATTTTTCCATTTCAAATATTTTATTTTCAATATTTTTACTGCTGTTCCAATTCATTAAGTTTAATGTTTGTGAAGTCCTCATTTCTAAATATGAAGTATCTAGGTCATTGTTCAATTATATTTGATTTGAGATTTTTTTTCCAAATTTCAAACATTTGCTTCTGAAAATGATAAATCAGCTTGATTCATAAAAGTATTTAATAATTTCCTGATTTTTGTTAACTGTCTACAGTCAGGACAATTTTTATCCAGTAGCTTTACCTGGATTGCCTAGCAGAAAGAAGTCCTGTGGCACTTCTACCAGATGTCTAGAAACCCTAGCATTGGATTCAGCTCTTGTTAATCCAGATAACAGCACATATAGAGGTGCGGTGGCTTAATGACACTGGAGATGATCTCTGCTCTAGCAGTTCAGGTTCTAGCACTGTGTGGTGGGTGAGCTCCCATCACTCACCTCAGCTTTTGTTCACCTAACAGTTCAAACACATGTTCTATGCAAGTAGTTAAATAGGTACAACTTCAGTGGGGAGACAAGTTGATGCTCTGTGCAGGCAGTCAGATTCCTGTGGGCTCTGAACCTTCCCGATTGCAATGCCTATTTATGAGGCAGCCCTGGGAAAGGGAGGGGGCCTTGGGTGACATTGCAGGAAGAGCAATGTCACCCAAAAACAAGAGCCACTTGTTTTTCTTTCTGGTGCTACTTCACCCTCCTGTGGTGCCACCTTGGGAAGCACTCAAGTGTGTCCTACAACAGAGCAGGGAAATTGGCAGCTAAATTACTACTATGCAATAGCATTGTGATCTCCTGGCTGAGGAGGAGGAGGAGGAGGAGAAGGAGGAGGCGGCGGAGGAGGAGGAAACTGAAGGCTTCATTTTGGCTGCCCAAGAACAAGATTTGCAGATCAATTCCATGAAAGCAAAAATGTAACATGTTGGCAAGAACAGCAAAATCTCAAAGAGTGATTATCTACAGTATCATTATTGAGTTGCCAAAATTATACAATGAAAGCTTTGCCAGAAGTTTGGGTTCAAATGCAGCAAAGATTATTGAGAACTTCAAATTGACAAAGATCTTGAAAATGAGCAAATCAAGATCCTATGGGAGTTTTTGGATCTAAACAATCAGACATCTGGCCCACACACACCTGACATCACTACAGGTAGTCCTCAACATACGACCACAATTGAGTCCAGAGTTTACGTTGCTAAGTGAGAAACTTGTTAAGTGAGTTTTGCCCCATTTTACAATTTTTCATGCCATATTTGTTAAGTGAGTCACTGCAGTTGTTAAATTAGTAACATGGTTGTTAAGTGAATCTGGTTTCCCCATTGACTTTGCTTATCAGAAGGTTGCAAAAGGTGATCACATGACCCTGGGACACTGCAACTGTCATAAATGTGAGTCAGTTATCAAGCATCCAAATGTAAATCATGTGACCATGGGGATGCTGCAACTGTCATAAGTGTGAAAAATGGGCATAAGTCACTTTTTTCAGTGCCATTGTAACTTCGAACGATCACTAAGTGAACTGTTGTAAGTCGAGGACTATCTGTATTATGGAAAAGAAAAATGTCTTGTTTATTGATATTGCAATACGAGGGAATGCATGAATTGAAGAGAAACAGCTAGAAAAAATAACAAAGTATTGTGATTTTCAAATTGAAGTTATGGGACTATGGAAGAAGAAATCAATGGTTGTACCAAGTCCTTGGAGGAATACCCAAAGGGCTGCCAAGATACATGGAAATTTCAAATTTATTAGACCTGAATATCCTAACTTTGCAAAAAAAACCACCCTACTTGGAACTGCCTACATACTCAAATGCTACCTTAATAGCTCTTAGGTCCTTGGTTAGGACTTGAACTGTTATGTTTTTACCAGTCCCAGACTGTGAATCGAATTGAAGATTGCATCTTAAATAATAAAATAAAAACATATCACATCTGATATGAAAACTTTTTCTTTTGTGCCATTTGGAATAGGTCACAGGGATGCTCCTAGTTTAGTTCTCCACTAAGGTCTATCTGACTTGGGAGAATCTTTGCCAGAAGTCTGGGTTCAAAGTTTGGGTTTGGGTTAAGTCCTGCCATGCTTACAAGGTAGAACTCCATGACAAGGAATAAGTTTTTATTTTTTCCTTGAACTACCTACCTTTTAACTGAAGGGTTTTTTTTCTTTTAATAAATCCACTGGACCATCTTTTTAGCATTTTTCCCAATCGCTTGAGATAGAAGCACAGGTGAAATTCAGCTGGTTCTTACCAGTTTGCCCAAACTGTTAGTAAATTGCTTAGGCAGTTCGGAGAACCGGTTAAAAGTAGAGGTCTCCCCCCTCTCTCTCCCTCCCCCCCCTCTCTCTTTCTCTCTCCCTTCAATTAATAGCTCCACTTAACAGTTGTGGCTGGAATGCAGCCAATACACGCTGAATCAAGTCAATAAACAACAAAAACTGACAGGATTAGGGCAGGGAAACCCATCACCCATCTAGGGATAGGATTAACCCAGGAGTGAAATGCTATTGGTTTGGGGTGGTTCTCCAAAGAAGTAGTGAAAATGCTACTTGTTTACCTGAACCTGTAGTAAAAAAATGCTTTAAAAAGTAAAAAAAAAAGTTCCGATGATTGTGCAGCACAGCTGATTGTCTGAACTGTTTTTTACTTTTTTTTAGCATTCTTTTACTACCTGTTTGGGTAGCCTTCCCAGGAGGCTTCCCTGAGGCGTGCTAGGCCAAAAACAAGGGGTGTGGTGGAGTGGGTGGAGAGAGAGAGAGAGAGAAAGAAGAAAGAAAGAAAGAAAGAAAGAAAGAAAGAAAGAAAGAAAGAAAGAAAGAAAGAAAGAAAGAAAGAAAGAGGGGAGGGAGGGAGGGAAAAAGGAGAGGAAGGAAGGACCACAAACCTGGCACTAGATGCAACTTCAGAGGATACCTTGAAAGAGCACAGCAATCCAGGGCTGGAAGGGACATGGAGGTCATCTAGCCCAACCACCTGCTCCAGCGGGACATTGTTAAAGTAAGTTTCTGTCTTTTGATCCCCCTAGTCACATGACTACATAGCCACGCCCACCCAGTCACATGACCCCCACCAAGCCATGCACACAGAACCAGTAAGGGGGGGAAATTAGATTTCAGCACTGGATAGAAGTCTTTCAACTGTCTACAGAAAGGGAATGGCAATTGCTTTCCTGAAATGTAATTTGGGAGAGCACATCAGCTGTGGAGGCTGTGGTAGCCCTTGAAGGATATTGTCAAATCATCTCTGTTTGGACAGTATTTTTCTCAACCCATCAGTACAGAACAACAGTTTAAGAACTTCCTGGAAGAATGGAACTTGTGTTAATAAGTCCCTTAGGCAATGATATGTGACATAGACTGTAAGCTCCTCTGTTCTTCTGTGGTTGCTTTAGTTGCATATTTCAGAACAATTACATTAACCACATCCTTGCACATGTTCTTTGAATGCTTGACCAGACTCTTCTTAAAGATATTGGGGACTTCACAAATTGTGTCCTGATTATGTAGAGTGCTGGACCTCCTCACTTAGATGATTGAGAAGGAAGAAGAGTGCTGAAAGAACTCAGGAATGTTCTCCAACAACTGTCAGTTGGCTTGTAACATCAGGATGTTCGCATAAAAGATTGTGAAAATTTGGATACCATGTTAATCTTCTCCAATCTGGTACCTGCCCTCCAGATATGTTGGACTGTAATAATGCTAATCAACTGCAGCTACACTTCTGGGAAAGGCACCGTTTCTCTCACTAAGTCCTCCCTCCCCCTCTTTAAAAAATTATTCTCAGTCTTAAAATAGGGAGAGAGGAGAAATAAGCTAAAATGGGATCTCTTACATCGGTGGAACATTCTGTAGGAAGTTAGCACCCATCCCTTTCCTAGAAGAATGAAATATTTTGGGAAATATTAAAAAGGCAGAATATTATGTTTCCCTGGATGAGAAATGGAGAAGCATGTTTTAAAGGCAAAGCAGCTCCCACCTTCCTGCCCCCCACCCTTTATTAATGGGCCAGAGGCAGAAACCCAATCCTTTGTCAAAGGACCATCATCTGCAACACAATAGAACCCATCTAGCAACAAACTAACACAATGGGACCCATCTAGCAACAGAAACTCACCACATGGCACCTGGGAAGATTACATCAGCCAGCAAGGCTAGCTAAGACCCCCACCCCCTGGGAGTCTGACAACCAATCAGGATACTCTTTCTGGGCCCCAGGAAGTTCAAAGCCAGAGAGGGCATAAAACCCTCTGCGTCTCGGCCCCTTTTCTGTTCAGGAATTCAAGCCATGTGATCCTGTCCACATTAAACCATCTTTCCAAGCAGTCTCCATGTTTCCAGTGTCTTTTTCCCCACTTGGAGCTGAACCCAGAAGGATATTTCTTCCTACAATTCTAAGGAGAACTCCAGAATATCCACATTATTCTGATGATTAAAGACCAACTCTGGATCCAACTATATAAGATGAAAGATTTCTCTTGTAATTCAAAGTAGAATCAGCAATGTGCTTATCAAACCATAAGCAAAACTAGGCTGATGCTAGAGGCAGCACTTTCCTGCAGGAAACAATATGCTTGTATTTGACACCAAAAATTTCAGGGCAATTTTTCAGGTTCAGGCAAACTTCACTAGATAAAAATATGGAAGCATTTGTCAGTGTTTACAACAGACTCGCTTTCTATTCCATAAATAGGCTGGATGTGACTGGTGTCATTCAAAAGGCCTACAACTTCAAATGTCATCCATCAAACTGATACAATGGTTGTAATGATCAATTGTCTTGAATAAATACTGTGCCTATAAATACAGGTAATTTTATTGTCCCCTCCCAAATCCAGAGTTCTAATCTGTCTTGTTTAAAGAACATAAATATTATATATCAAAGCAGAATCGCCATTCTTACCCTCACCCTACTCATGAAAGCAAACATAGTTATGCGCGGTTGGGCAATTTGAACTAGGTAGCCTTACACCAAATGTAGCTCACTCAAAAATTGTTCCATGAGGTGAGCAAGCAAAGAATTTGGAAGACCTCACTGCTCATTCGTCACCATTTTTCCAATGAGCCAGCTTTTAAGTCACTACTACGGGTGAGTGTTCTTCGGTACATTAGAGAGAGCTCTGTTTCTTCTTCTGGCTGATTGGCCATTCCCCAAGGTTCTTCTTTATCCACTCCCAGTTGCATCGTGAATCTGCTTTTGGACTGAGAGTAAGAGAGGAATTTCCTTCAATACCTGGCTTTCATAGAGTTGTCACCGCTCAACAGTGGAATTCGTTTCACTTGGTTATGATTCTCATCAAGGTTAGCTGGTGGTCTGGTTGCAAATGTGGCAATAACTAAGCCTGGACAATATGTTAATCTGTAGATAAGATCAGAGGAAACTGAACTGTATGTATCCTGAAGCTGATAGAATTATCATCACATGACCTAGGTGGTTTGCTCTCAGAGCAAATGTTAGATTATTTATCAGCCTTCTTGCCTAATCTTGACAAAGCCAATGAGTATTTTCAGCCACTTCAGGAACAATTCATTACCTTTTCCTGCTTTGGAAAGCTGAGGTGGCTTATTTCCAGCTTTATGCCAGTTTATGGAACCCAGATCAAAGCTGGGTTTTTCCACTTGCAATGTGGCAAGCCTTGTAGATAGTTTAGTCTCACTTTGGCAGGATCTCTTGCCTTCCCCTATGCCTCCCCCACACTCAAAGCTTTAGCAACTCTTTTCTTATTTCTGCCTGGACTCTCTTATGGGTGAGGTAGCGGGATAATTGATTTAGCCATGATGCTCTCACCATTTCAAAGTAAGCAGAATAAAAAAAATATCACACAAACACAACCGCATACTCTGGTTTCTCTTCAGATAGTATAAAACACAAGCATGAATGTCTGTATTCTGGAATGTGTCGTGTTCAATTCTTTTGAATTTCTTGCAATTTGGAGGGCATTGTTTATATCAGTAAGCTGATCAAATAGCTGTTTCTAAAAATTGCCATGTTTTAATTATTGCTAAAAGTTCTGTTTTCGGGTTGTTGTTTGTTTTTGTTTTTTGTTGTTTTTGGATATATATTTTGTGTGTGTGTGTGTGTGTGTGTGTTTTTTGTTTTGGTTTTTTGTGTTTTTTTGTGTTTTTGTTGTTTTTTTTTGCTTGAGCTGCTTAATATTCAGCCTTCTTGGTGGGTTTGGATTTCAGGATTCTGTGTTTGAAATTCTTTTCCTGGGGAAGTATGCCTCAGGATACAAACAGAATGGCAGGATTACTGACATTACACCATACTTTGGTTTAAAAATGAATATTTTCTATGATATTCAGGCAGTGGCAGGAGCATGTCGACCTAATGTTTTTCTAGGGTGATGGAGCAGAAAGCTTGGTTTTAAGAAATTCTCAGTGAGACCTATTAGAAGCATGCAGGGACAGATTCCTTTCAATAGCATTTTACTGATTATTTGCCAATTATTTTATACTGATATTGAAACAAACCTGTGTTATTTAACTGAAAATGTAATTTAAAAAGCAAACTAAAATAACCATTTTAAAAGGAATATCCAAAGAGGACCATTCTGTTGTTCGTTATAAATTATCCCTGCAATGGAAATAGCATTCCAAGATTAGAGCTGATTTTTAGCACTAGCACTTTGACTTACATACTGCTTCATAATGCTTTACAATTCTCTCTAAGAGGTTTACAGAGTCAGCATATTGCCCCCAACAATCTGAGTCCTCATTTTACCAACCTCGGAAAGATGGAAGGATGAGTCAACCTCGAGCCAGTCAAGAACAAAATCCAGGCTGCGGGCAGAGTTAACCTTGCAATATTGCATTCTAACCACTGCACCACCACAGCTCTTTTAAATAGTACAATGCTTGCTATGTAGCCAGTATAGTGGGGGTTACCCACCTATTGCCTACCAGTAATCTGAAGGGATCCCATGCAGTTTACTTTTCTGGAGGAACAGGGTTTTTCCTCAATTGGAAACAACTCCCCCGTGTATAGAAGAGACACCCCATTCACAAAGAGCCATATTTAAAATCAGCATGTTTCCTGAATCTACAAATAATTATACCCTGTTTCCCCAAAAATAAGACCCTATCTTATATGTTTGAACCCTGAAATAAGCTCTTGGCCTTATTTTCAGGAAGGTCTTATTATTTTGGTGGGACTACTCTTGCCATCTTACCTGATTTCCAGCTCTGCGTTTAAATATTTTTGGGGAGGGCTTATTTTCGGGGGAGGCTTATTTTAGTGCATCTGCTCAAAAGCCCAATTGGGCTTATTATCAGGGGATGTCTTATTTTCGGGAAAACAGAGTAATAGATTATTATCTTGATTAAATAGGATTGTTATTGTTACATTGATTAGCCATGCTGTGACATTCTTTTAATTACCATGGGTAGTGATCTGTATTCCTAAATTGTTTATTTTATTCTGAAGGCAAGAATTACTATTTCAAGGCCACAGCTTTCCATAGAGGAGATTTTGTCCAAAAGATCAGAATGCAACATATTTTTTGGTCAGTTCTGTACAAATTGAACTCAGTGGATTGGATAGTGTGAACTTTGCTCTAACAAATACTTTGCTCCTTCATACAATGTAGACCAGTAATGCTAAAATGCAATTATTTTTCACTGCATTTCTAAGTGTTAACAAGACATTTTGGAGTTTGGTGAAAATAATGGCTTTAAAAAATAGTTGAATGCAGATGTTGGCCAGTGCTATTTGACAGAATTGCTTCCTAGAAAATATTTGAGTTTGCGATCCTTAGCTCAGTGGGAGTTTTTAGGAAAATATGCTTAGTGAATTGTAATACCAAAACCAGTGTTCAGAATTTATAATCCCTGCTGCTGCTCAAGCATCAAAACATAGATAGATTTTCCCTTTCAAATGTATCAAACATTACAGAATTATTATGCCTATCCATAAATTGGCATATTCATCTTTATCATGTGCCAGCTGGTATTTTATCCAAAGCAAACTGATGAATTTCTTAGTTCAAATAGTTTTTTTCTCCCCGAGATTCAGCAGTTATCTATGATCTTCAAGAAGAAAGGTTCTGTGAGACAAATTGAAGTTCTCCGTGCCGTCAGGGGAGTCGCTTATCTTTCTACTGTACATGCTTATAAAATAATAATAGGCATTTTATGCTAAGAGATTTGATTTCCTTAATAACCCTTTGGTTCTACCTGTACACATTTCTTTTCAAAACTAAAATGAAATCTATGACATCTCTAAGGTTTATTCTCACACCCCAGTTTCCCGTCACCAAAACTATCGGCAGCCATTTTGGATGGTCAAAATAGAACAATCACTTCTCTCCACATTGTCAAAATTGCCACAGGGCCTTTTATTATTTATTTATTTATTTATTTATTTATTTATTTATTTATTTATTTA
>WNWU01000041.1:8001229-8042169 GCA_012654045.1 Ptyas mucosa | reverse complement strand
ATATATATATGAATATGTATGCATGCATCATTTTCTCCTCTTTTCTGAAATGTATAAATATTAGTGCATCTCTTTGTCTGCAGGAGGGTGTTTTCCATTACTCTTTTGGAAGATATCTCCTCCAGTACATATTATCTTATCGACACTGCAGTGAGGCTTGATTATTGGCTTTGGGTCCTGCATTTTGATTCCACATGACATATTCAGAAACAAATACCAACAGCTCCAATTCTGTATCCAGTTAGGCTTCTTAATCTGCACCAGAGTCCAGAAGCCTTGAACAGCCAAATGCGTCCTGGATTGAAGCCCTAATTTTTGCATCTCTACTACTTTCACATGAGTAAAATTATAAGCACAACAGAACAGGATAGACTGAAAATTAAAGAACAAGAACAAGGATCAACATCTTGAGAAATTATTAAATTATAAACAGAGGGATAGTATCAAGATCACGTGAAGTGTTAATACCACTTTATAATGACTTGGTAAGGCCACACCTGAAATACTGCACTCAGTTTTGGTCGCCACGATGTAAAAAAGATGTTGAGACTCTAGAAAGAGTGCAGAAAAGAGCAACAAAGATGATTAGGGGACTTGAGGATAAAGCATATGAAGAACAGTTGCAGTGACTGGGTATGTCTAATTTAATGAAAAGAAGGACTAGGGGAGACATGATAGCAGTATTCCAATATCTCAGGGGCTGCCACAAACAAGAGGGAGTGAAGCTATTCTCCAAAGCACCTGAGGGTAGGACAAGAAGCAATGGGTGGAAACTAATCAAGGAGAGAAGCAACTTAGAACTAAGGAGAAATTTCCTGACAGTTAGAACAATTAATCAGTGCAACAACTCACCTCAGAAGTTGCGAATGCTCCAACACTAGAAGTTTTTAAGAAGATATTCTTAAAACCATTTGTCTGAAGTGGTGTAGGGTTTCCTGCCTAAGCAGGAGGTTGGACTAGAAGACCTCCAAGGTCCCTTCCAACTCTGTTATTCTATTCTATTAGATGGGGGGGGGAGAATTCTGTTTTCACTCATCTCTAATTGAAACTTGGCTTTTCATTCAATATTGTATGTATCCAACAAAGTAATTATAACCTACAAGAAAGTTGAATATCTTCAATACATCTCAGTATATAAAATTATTTAAATTATATGTTTCATATTTTGCTTTTACTTTATTAATATTATTAAAGCATTCATTTATTAGCTATTCATATTTGAGCATAATTTGTAATATAATCTATGTAATTTATTTTGTGCATTTTATTCTAGAAGGGGTTGGTAGATTTCACCAAATTTTAAAGGGGTCCATAGCCAAAAATATGAAGAATCCCTGGGCAAGAGAGAGATGTTTTCTGAAGTGATTACAAGGAACAATTAAAAGCATGAGGAGGGCCATTCCAAACATTAAATGTCAGTTGTTGAGAGTCCTCATTTAATCAAATTCTGAAGACTTTTCCTGATAAGTTAGACAAGCACATTTACAGTGCATTCAGAAAGTATTCAGACCCCCTTCGCTTTTGTCAATTTTGTTATGCTGCAGCCTGATTCTACAATTGCTGAAATTCATTTTTTTCTCATTAATCTATATTCAGTGCCCCATAATGACAAATTGAAAACAGAATTTTTGAAAGGTCTCTAAATTTATTAAAAAGAAAAAACTGAACTATCACATTGGCATAATACTCTTTACTCAGTACAGATGCACTGATAACAACTTTGCCATGTGCAGGAAAAACTTCATCAAAATGAAAACAATGAATGCTACAAATGTTCTGTTGAAATAATACTTTTAATAAAAAGCCTTCTCTTTTCCAGTTTTCAGTTGACACAGATTTATGGCACTTAAATCTTTGTACTGTAATGAAAGCCTAATGCAAAATCATGCTCCTATTATTATATGGATCAACCTGCATATAATCATGCCAATAACTTCCCTCATGAAATCAGTCAAGTAGAAAAACAGTAATATATTTAAGATGTTGGATAGCATTGTATTTAAGATTGGCCTCAGTAAGAATGAGAAGAAACAATATACTGAAGCCTCATTATAAGGAGGCGTTTGAAGGGAATGGGTTTCTGTAACCTTTGAAAGTCCATTCAGTACAAATTTGGTGATTACAATGAGTGCATTTCATCTGCATAATGCAAGTGTTGCAAATGACATTCTTTACACAAATGTCAATGACATAATTGGTCTCATGAAGTCAGGATGCAGCTTCCAAGGTTTTTATTTATTTATTTGTTGCCATTTATTCCGAATGGAAACAGGAGTGTTGTTAGACAGTTCAAAAACACCACAGCATCTGTCACATCTTTTCAAATGGGCCTGAAACGGGCCTGACGCATCTATTGTATTCATCTTGGTGAACTTTTCCCATTATATAAAAAAACAGCTTGCTATATCTTCCACCTATAGAAAAGCCGGAAGACTGGGAAAGAAAAGCTGTTGCCTCCTCAGGGGTTTGCAGGCTTTGTATGGAGGATGGTCTTTGCCTCTGCAGAGGGCTCTGTTAAGTCTTTCAACTCCATTTCAGCAGTAAAAAGCCCTGAGATAAGAGCTGTATGCATTTTTCTGATCCCTACCAGGAGCAACAAAGGCAAATGAGAAAAGGAGTCCTAAGGCAACTCTTGGAAGAAGAAAGCAGTCATAGAAAAGAAAACTGTTTCTCAGAAACCATAATATTAGGAGGGATGCAAGCTGGCTGGGGAATTCTGGGAGTTGAAGCCCACACATCTTAAAGTTGCCAAGCAGAAAGAACGGATAAGAATACACATACTTTTATATATGTTGTTATAAATCTATTTATTGCAAGAAAATTAGAATTGTTCTTCATTCTCGAGGCTGCCAAGGAACTAGAAAATTAAATTGCAGAATAATAGGCTCCAAGTAGATTCTTCTGACATTCAGGTATTATCTCAATCAGACAGACCTTGCTTCAGTTGTCAATCTAGAGGTGGAAAATGTTTGAGGGGCTGTAATTCAGCATCCTAACTCTTGAAAAGAGTGCAGTAGAGTAACTAATTAAATCGTTTTGTCTTCCCCCCCCCCCCCCAGAGTTTGGAGTTTCTTGGAGGGAGGGCGAGACTTTAAGCATGGGAAGAAGAATATAAGGATATGGGAGGCAAACTGCTTCCATTCCTGCCTTTAAATTCCTCCTCAAATTCTAAAGAACAGCCGGAATCATTTTACAAACCAATTTCAAGCTACTACAGGTGGCTCCCATTTTCACCTTTAAAAGTTGCCACGAAGACTGAAATTAGAGGACCATTTGGTGGCTGAAAGTGAAAGTGAAAATATATTGCCGCCAAGAGATCTTCCACTCCTATTTGTCCCCAAAAGTGAAAGTTATGCCATCAAAATTTAACCACTTTGCTAATTCAGGTTGGCACTATGATCTCAAAATGTTAGCATACATGCGGTTCCTGGGAAAAGACATCTGTCCCATAATTGCCTGTGCCTACTTGATATTCTAGTTTTGCTTTTCTCGGTTTGGACCCCTCTAAAGGATTAAGACTCTTATAAGTCAGCGAGGTCACTGAGATCAAGAGAAGGCACTTTTGTTGTTTGAAAGTTGAAGGGAGCCTAGCCAGTGATGTAGCATTAACAGAATTAACTTTTCTGAATATTTTGGGAAAACAGGTGGTGGTAACCATCTACTTTGCCCTATAGAAATAAGGGGAAATCACCACTTTATTGTTTTTTTGGGGGGGTAAGGTTTTAAAGATTTAAAGTGTAAAGCCTACCCACATATAAAGGCTTTAAGTCCATGTTATTGGAAGTACAGCCTTCACTCAAATAAAGATTGTTTGCTCACAAAATAAGAACAACTTGATATTGCTAACATAAGAACAAGCTATTCTTCGTATTTTTGATTTCCTGCTTCTGCAACCATTTTCTAAGAAAAATCTATCAGATCCATCATTGCTCACTTGATCCTAAATAGGTGTCTTAATTAGTCTGACAGATTTAAAATTCTATTAGTAGCACAAGGCAATCAGCAGACATCCAGCTCTATTTTTATGTCCTCTAGTGCCTGTTCAGGGAGACTCATCAAATTTTTGGCAGCAAAAATTATCAGTACTGATTCTGACCACATCCAGATCCCTACTTGCACCCACAGCCTTCTTTATTGGTGCTTGAGCCCCAGAATGCAAATCTATTGATTCCCTCAACTTCTTTGACTTCTGCTAAGAATTCACTAGCCATACAGAGCGATTGTGCACTTGGCTTCTTAACACTAACCCAGATGTGTTATTGCCCTAGTATGGTCTTCTTAGGGTCCCCCCTTATATTTTAATAAACTTATCCTGCCAACCCAATTTCCTTCTTTGCCCTGGAGACTTCCAGACAGAGCATTTGAAATTTGATCTTTGTTATCTCTGTAAAGAAGAGAAACGAAGTAATAAAAAACTAAGCAATAGTGCTATTTGTAACACGAAGGGTTTTTTTTACTACAGATTTTCTTTTTAAAGGAAATTTACCCAAGTCAGGTGATGTCAGAATCAATCAGAGGAGGAGAGAAACTGGAAGAAGGTTAGAGTTCCCTGGCAGATTGAAGAAGGAATGAACAGCAGTTTAACTTAACAATGGGGAAAAGCCCTCTCTGTATGCTGGTGGCTACTCTGCGTCAGCTAAAATTGCTATCACATATGGAAAATCATGTAAAAGTGTATTGAAATGTTCCTGAATAGTCTGGAATCACCAGTTAAAATAAGCTGAGATGAAGAGAATGAGATGGGTTTTAAAAGTGGATTTACCTAGCAAATATATTTTTTCCTCAATTTCATTGCTGTCAAAATTCATTAAGGTAATCTATCACAAGCTACCTACATCTCAAAGATAATTTAGGAGGGATAACCCTTCTAAAACCATAATAAAATGCTCCAGTTTTATCACAAAATCTAGGGGATTTTTTCCAGAAGCCATATCAAATTATAGAAAGAAAGTTGCCAGATGAAAAATGTTTATGATTATCCATTTCAGTCTTAATCTATAATGCTCCACTTGGAACATGTGTGATTTTTCTGACATTACTTTAGCTTCCTTAAATAAGGTTTTGGAAGTACAGTATCTAACACTACCTTTCCTAGGCATTCCATACTTGGGCCATAGGAATGCAGATAACCACTAGGTGGCAGAAAGAATCAGAGCTTTAGAATCACTTTGCTGCCCTCTGGCTCTTGCATGGATCTTTGCAGCCCAGACATGATACAGTATTGTATGCCTAATCTTTCCCAATCTAATAAACTCTAGATTTACCTCCTTCAAGCTCTAACTGTGGCTTATGGGAGTTGTTTGCTTGGGAATCACATTCTGAATCAATTTCTTACATCACTGACATTTTAACAGCTTTGACAAATCAGACAAAGGCGTGAAGCACTTCTTGCAAATCATTTTCATAGCTTACACAGCCATGGCGGAATTTGATAGCATCTTCATCCCGGCTATAGATGGGGAATCTCTCCAGCTAGAATGATGAAGAACAGATTCAGCTGTGGTTGAGAGGACCCTTCCCTAAACCCCCTCCCAAATACTACCCTTGATGGCACCACCCATTTTTCTGCAGATAAGATTTTTTAAAAATTCTGTTACTATACATAGTTTTCTTTTTTCTTTTCTTTTTTTTCCCACTCTTCTCATCAACCACTTTATGAGATTTTCTAATGCATTTTGCTTGGCAATAATTTACTTTTGGGTCTTTCCATCTGAGATTTAAGAGGAATGTATATATTGATTTCAGCATCAGGCAGAGTAAGAAAGACAGATAGGGCGCTGTGAAGTCCATATGCCATCACTACTGCATGCACTGTAATTGCCTATCTCTTTTACACCACCCTTCCCTAAATGGGTATCTTTCAGATGTGTTGGGACTACCAGACGTTAAGGCTGGGAAGTCTGTAAGTTGTGCATCCAATACATTTGGGGATCCAGAATTGTCAAGCCAGTGAGTGAAGTAGCAGCACTATAGAAATGCCTGTTGTAACAAACAGGAGCAGCTACCAGCCATTTTAAAAAGAAATGCATTTGCCAGATACACATTCTATACACTTACACAATAGTGTATTTATTCTCTTTCCCTCTCTCCTCCCCCCGGATTTATAGAATAGTCTAAATTGATCATAAAAGCCATTACCCCAACTGTTCCTCTTCAAATTTCACTCTTTGTGATATATTTAAAAAATAAACTTTTATCTTCTTATGGAAAAACATGTTCTGTCCAGAGACAAATTTGGCTTTAACAAGGCCAGGTAAAGGTTAATTAACTTTGGTGCTGTTCTTCTTATTCAGGTAAATTTATTTAAATGGGAGACTTTCTCATTTTAATCTAATAAAAGTATTCCCGCCACAATTCCTAACAGACAATCAAAGTAGAATTAATTCTCAGGTTTAAAAATAGCTTTTCCTTAAAGAATTCTCCGGGTGTCCAACTTTGCTGACAACCTCAAATTACGTATTCTGGTTAAAACACAGATACAGAAAAAGATCAAAGTGGAGGAAATCTGTATTAAATTAGCAATAGTGGTTCAATGCAAGTACAGAAGCAAAAAATTGTTTTTGATTGATGACTGATTGATTGATTGATTGATTTTGTGCCAAGTCGTCTTTCACTTCTAGCCATCAATAGGCAGATGTTCTCCAAAAAATTATGTATATTAGAGTAAAAATATAGCCATAACTTTAGATATATATAGTTGGAAACGAAGTATTCTATAATTTGATCAAGATGAGATCCTTCAATGACTAACAAAAAAAGTCAAAAATATACAGTTTCCTTTAAATTGAGTTTAACTCCTAATGCTGATGGATACAACCATACAGGATTCTTGACAATAGTATTAAAGTGATTTGCCATTCTAAGATGTTGTTTCAAGTTCCCAGTCTAACTTACATTCATAGTATTTTGAGGTAGATTTCATTCCTTTTAACTAAGTCTGACTCATGGGTTTTTTGGGTTTGTTTGTGTTTTTTTTTAAATAGCAAATTCCATTTTGAGACCATTAGGACAAGAATATCTGTTTTAAAAGTCTACATCATAACATCCTTTATGTAACTTTGGAGTATGACTACTATTAATCCACCACAATTCTAAAAAGATATTGGACATGGCTACCAGATTTGGACTGTAAAAATCCAGGCAACCCACCAGACGGATAAGAAAAGATATGGAAACTGATAACTTTTTGCACCCATCTACTGGTCATCTGGACTTTTGCCTTCCAATCTGGTAGTCCTAATATTGAAGAACTGGATAAAATGAAGGAATTAGAAATCAACAAAAGGCTGGAGCAATTCCTGTAAAAAAAGTTTTAAAATTAGATTTTAAAAATTCAAATATAAAAAAACATGATAGAAGTGCCTATGTGGTATGGCACAGTACAAAAGAAGAGAATAAAATTGTTTTTGTTCCCCTCTAGATGTCACTTAAACTTGATGTATGTTTCAGAACAAATAAAGTACTTTATTTCATATAACGTAAGTATGGAATGTACCTCATAACAGAGTACCTCAAAATAAAGCCATAATTTCCACCAAAGTGGATTCAGCAACTAAAATGGATAAGGTAAGATATCAATGCCCACTAGACATGACGTTATATGTTTTATAGTTGTGTAAATCATCCAACATCCAATCCAGTATGAATTGGATCAATCAGCATAATCTAATCACTTAGATTAGAATGATCAATTCAATTAAATAGCATGTGAACACATGCAAAAATATACTGACTCACTGAATCGTTATGAAAGCACATAATTAGATTATTTAATTAAATGGTGATCCAATTGAAAAATTCTATTTGAAGGGAGAATTGATAAAGCTGTTTTTAAATCAAATCTTCCAGTCAAAGCTTTGCATAATATTTCTATATTATACTTAATGCTGGAGACAACATGCTATGAATATCAGTTGCTGGGAATGGTACTAAGGTATTTTTAAGTTCTGTTTTTAATTTTCAAAGTTTAGCTCCAGAGTTTCATCCCATGGTGAATGAGAAATAGGCCCCCTTTCCATTTGCAGCTACTAGCATTCAATCATAAAATGTAATCTTTATTTAATTTAAAATGTATAAAGTTAACATAACAAGCATAACATGTTTTCTCCAAGAATCCCTGAAGGAATGAGCAATAAAACAAAACTGAATACATTCAAAAATGATTTAGTAGGAATATATACAAGCTTTAAAATTCCTCAGGAGAAGGATAGAATTGATAAATAAGAAATGGGTTAATCCTAAAAGATGCTATGCCAAAAACTGGGGGGAAACTTTTCTTTCACATGCATGTACTTCAACATTTATTTGGAAATACACTGTTTTCTTAAAAGGTTCTTGGTAGCATGTTGCTCAGGAAGTTCTTTTAAAACTGGGATAACATTTATCAATAATATCTTTCCTTATTTGGTATCCTCTAAATCAGTGGTTTCCAACCTTTTTGGCTCCATGGACCAGCAGCAGCAGCAGCAGCAGGAGAGATGGGAATGGTTTCACACTGTTGTCCCAAAACAGACTGAGCCTGGCACAGAACCTAATGAAAGCCAGAAACAAGTGATCATATTTCTTGGAAACTTTCATTGAAGTGCTTCAGCAAAAGGGTCCTGCTGCTAAAGGAACCGAGATCTTGAACAACAGCAAAGCATGATTTATACAATTGAATACCAGAAATAGGGAAGTAAAAATTTCACAAAGTCGTTACCTTTTATGGAGTTATTCCTTGCTTTTAGTCTACATGTCCTTTTGCCCCTAGAGCTTCCTTAAGCCTACATGTCCTTTTCAGTTTTTGGCAGGGGTGATCCCATTTCCTCCATTTAAAACTGACACATTATAGAGTCACATTTTCTAGGTTTTTACTCCCTTCCAGGATGGGGGTATACACAACTTAGATCACAGATGTCAAACTCAAGGCCCATGAGCCGGATCCAGCCCCTGGGGTGCTTAGATCTGGCCCCTGGGGCTGCCCTGGAATCATCAAAGGACCGCCCCATGGTGCCTCTGCCAGTAAAAACAGAGCTCGGGAGGGCAGCGTACAGCCCTCGCGAGCTCCATTTTCACTGGCAGAGGGTTGCAGGAGGCCGTCCCAGCCCAAAACACAGCTCGGGAGCCCATTTTTGCTGGTAGAGCACTTGAGCCACCATAGGCACCCCCCAACATGAGTAACATCATGCTGGCCACACCCACTCTGGCCATACCCAAAGTCAAACACAAACCTGATGCAGCCCTCAATGACCGTTGATCTTGCTGTTGCGATCTGGCGAGATCCGGCCATGAATGGTGTGAATGGGTTTTAATTGTTTTTAATGTTTTTATATATACATTGTAAGCCACCTTGAGTCTTCGGAGAAAGGCGGCATACAAGTTGAACAAATAAATAAATAAATAAATGACATCGAGTTTGACACTCCTGACCTAGATCCTGCACAAGCGCAAATGAAGCTACACATGCTCAGCCGCCGTTTCCACGACCCAGTTCCCAAAAGGCCATGGACTGGAACCAGTCCACAGCCCAGGGGTTGGGGATCCCTGCTCTAGGTGCATTGAGACTCCCATTGGATGGCCACATTGCTGGGGAATTTGGAGATATAGGAAAAGCAGTTTAAATTGTAAAAAAAAAGACAGTAAAACTACTGTGCCTGTTTGATGGGAAGTAAATAAATACAGTGACTGAGCTGCATAACTGCAGCTGTCAAAGAACAAAAGGAGAAGGAACCAGAGGTCACATAAGCTGAATTTCTACTTTTTGGTCTAGACAATATTTATTTACAGCAGATCATAAAATCTTCTGACAGCAAAACTGACAGAGCCAACATCTTTCTTGCTGGTGACAAATCAATAGCAGTTCTTAAGTGTGTTGCTTCTGTCCATTTTTTACATGAAAAGTGAGCAGGTCATATTGAAAAGATAAAACAGTGCTTAGTTCACTACGCGTGGCCTGCACAGATCTGAAATTGATGTTCCTAAACAAGAACATGCCCATTCTCTGGCTTGTTACACAATTATCTAAATTTTGCTGAATTCTTGGGAAATTCTCAGAAATACTGAGAATTTGAGGCTGTCTTGATAGTTAGGATGCCCAGAAGAATTATTCACCCATTTCCCCCCGCAAAACTTAAAGCTTGCAAAAGAGAAATGAAGTAGAGTGGAACCGTAAATAGAAGCAAAGTAGTGAAATTGTCTTTAAGACTATGGTGTGCTTGTTAGTGCATAGTTTGAAAAATGGGGCTGCAAGTGTTTTCTTTTTAGAGGCATAGGAATCTATATTTCTGTATTTCTCAATGGTAATCAACACTCGAGATAAACTGAAATTTCCCTGCTGTATAAAACATTCCCCTTAGATTTACTGCTCTCTCCATGTTTCAGAATGTCAGACAGTGGCACCAGGTGAGCCTATTGCAGTGATGGTAAATCTATAACATGTGTGTCAAAGGTGACACACCACAACACTTTGGGTGACATGCCAGCATTAACCAACATTTTCGAGTGCATACCCCATTCTTGCAAGATTTTCAGAGGCTGTGCAAGAGGGTATATGCTCTCACACAGCGTCCAGACTCTCTGGAAGTTGCAAAAGAGGCCTTGTTCTCGCACCACTTCTGGAGCCTCCAAAGATCATGTAAGAATGGGTTAGGGTTAGGGTTAGGTAAAATGTGGTAAGTGCTTTACAGAGTTTTCAGAGGCTGCAGGAGGTTGAGGAAGAGCATTCTCCAAAGGTGAGTTCAAAAATGAAGGCCGGGTGTGACCTGGAACAACCTTGGGTAGGCCAGAGAGGCATGTCAACAGAAAGAGAACACTGCCTGAAAGTAAGAACTTACACAGCAGATTCTGGGGAGCACTGGACTGTGGAGGCAATGATGCCCCATTCCTAATAAGCACACAAACACATACCCGTGTTTTCCCGAAAATAAGACCCTGTCTTATATATTTTTTTGAACCCTGAAATAAGCGCTTGGCCTTATTGCCATGCACTCAAAAGTCTGAATGGACTTATTATCAGGGGATGTCTTATTTTGGGGAAAACAGGGTATACACAGATTATATTTTAAAAATCTATTGACACTTTAACTCAAAACATTTATATCACACCATTCATTAAAAAGTATACAATGAGGCCAGCATGAATAAATCCCAACTGCCTAATTTCTACAAGCAGCAGAATACAAAAATAAAAGGCTTCTTGTCTTCATAATAACACAAAATATTTTAAAATCATTTTTAGCCCATAACTGAAAACATGTTTCAAGAAAGAGGATTTCTCCTAAAACATGAGCTTTTATAGTATTCCCAAAAATAAATTCTGTAAATGTTCACACTAAACTTCAACATTTGATGCATCCAACTCTGAATTAAATTTCAGGAAACATTCCTGTACAGTCTAAAATTCCTGCATCGGATAAGGCTCAATTTCCATTTGTGGAGTCTCTTTTCTTTCACTCCATCTGAGGATATAATGGGAAAGGCACCCAAGAAGCTCTAGATATTGTTCAAATGCCAGTCCTCCTTTTGTGGTTCATGATGTTGCTCCATTAAGAATTCTTGGAAATTTGAATCATAACTTCTATTTGCCAAATCTTCAATTGACCCAATAAAGATAATGCCTGATAATAATTAGAATAGAACAGAACAGAATAGAATTTTTATTGGCCAAGTGTGATTGGACACACAAGGAATTTGTCTTGGTACATATGCTCTCAGTGTACATAAAAGAAAAGATACGTTCATCAAGAATCATAAGGTACAACATTTAAGGATAGTCATAGGGTAAAAATAAGCAATCAGGAAACATCAATATATTGTTCAGTCATACAGTCATAAGTGGAAGGAGATGGGTGATGGGAACGATGAGAAGATTTATTTATTGGTTCGATTTATTTATTGGTTTGATTTATATGCCACCCTTCTCCGGAAACTCAGGGCGTCTTACAATGCGTTAAGCAATAGCCTTCATACTTTAGTATATACCTGCTTAGTAGGGCTTTTGGCCCCCCTAAATGGTGTTCTTTTTTATACAAAGTCAGCTTATTGCCCCCACAATCTGGGTCCTCATTTTACCTACCTCAGAAGGATGGAAGTCAAGTCATTTTACCTGACTCAAAAAGATGGAAGGCTCAGATTAATAGTAATGCAGATTTATCAATGGCTATTACTTTTTTTGTCTATTTGTTTTGTTGAAGGGGCGATGGAAAAACTGTTGGTAGATTGAAACCAGTATATTAATGACCCCAAACATTCTTAATTCCTCAATATCCTGCTTTTCTCCCCTTGTAATCAAAAATCATTATGATTGAGGTAGCTGGATGTTGCTTGTTTTATGCTCATAAATACAGACCACTTTGGAGTAATTAATGTAGTGCATCTGTGATGCTCCTTACACCCTACATTTCCTATGAAGTCTGAAAAAGAGGAATAAAAGTAAAACAAGGGAAGGAGAATGAAGATAGAAGGCTGCTACTAATAAATCTGAACAAACCAATTATAAAATACTTTCAATGGATAAATAACATATCTGTTCATTAATCAAACCGATCTATCATTTCACACCTCTTATAGTCTCTTTTATGCTAATGTATATGTTCTTTTTAATAATTCTTTTTTAATAGTAAATCTATAATTACTTCATCTTGAATTATATTTATATTCATAAAGCTGAAAAAAAGAACAAAACAATCCTCTAAACCACCAGATCATCAGGAACCTTCATTCACATGTAATTTGTTGAAAGAATTTCTCTGCGTAACTGATTATTGAGCACTGCTCCATTTTATTTTATTTTTTACAAAAAAATTGGTGAGGCCACCACAGATTACAAGATCATGGATATCTTGTCCAATGGGGATGCAAACAAGGAATTAAGTTTATAAATCAATCAGGAATACCATGTCTTTCATAGTATTAAGAAACTGGCTGTTTCTTAAACCCACTTCAGAAACTCCAGACCAACATTGCAATGACTTGGCAACAGGGCCCAGGTGTTGTTCAGGGTGGACTAGGGCCATTGCAAGACCCAATGGCCATTCCCCTCCCTTCTTTCCCTTCTCATCACACTGGCTGCTTCTTGTCTGGATGGGTCTAGCAGTGGCTGCCTTTTCCTTTTAAGAATTGTTCTCTCATTAGTCCCACTTTTTCTGTACTTTTTCAGATGTTTGAGAAACTTTGCACAAACACTCCTCATGTCACCTCCTTTCACACTAACACTTCCTCTTTCTTTCTTTCTTTCTTTCTTCCTCCATGCATCTTAACTTTGACGCAGTTGCAAAACACTGCCATAGAGCATGGTCAAACTGCAACCTGTGCAGTTTTCAAAGTGAATGTGGATGTTAGGCTCCTTTGTCTAAACCTCTGTTTGGTTTCAAGCAAAGAAATGGTTTATTTTATTTCCTGTCCTTAGATCATATGTGTCAAACTATTTCTGCTGAAGCACCAGCCTTTCTTTAGAAGTGGGTTGATGATAACTGCTTTTGTTTTCTTTGAGTGTGCTGTTGCTCTAGAGACCCCCTTAGCAACTATGTCCAGCAACTTCCCCTTTTTCTTGCAGAAAAAGAATAATTTCTGACATGTTAATTTCCTATCCATTTTTCTTATTTCTTCTGCCTGACCCAACACTAAAGGCAGATTTGGCTGTTATAGGTAATGCTGATTTCATGGTAGGAGAAGCCACTTCATTTGCGGAAATGAAACTGTATCATCACCATGCTTTTTTATTAGACACAGAACTTGCCACTTTTTAAAGATACAATTTTGCGATCGTTCTTTAGTTTTACATAATTAAATATCACATATTGTTTTTAAAACCTCAGGTCATTGTTAAAATCCGATAAGTACATAAATATCGATAATTAACAGAATATAAATCACAAACAATAAAGAATTACAAGACTCTGTCCAAAAAGCAAAGATCTGTCCTTATTTAACAGATCTCTGAAAGTTAAAATATTAAGACTTTGTAGTTAGATAAACCCAAATTTCATATGTGGTACTGCTCACTCTGCTGAAGACCTTCAACAACTTATGGACAGTTTTAGCAAGGCCTGCCAAGACTTTGGACTAACAATCAGCCTGAAAAAAACACAAGCTATGGGTCAGGACGTGGATTCACCTCCCTGTATTACAATCTCTGCACAAGAACTGGAGATCGTCCATGACTTTGTGTACCTCGGCTCAACTATCTCTGACACTCTCTCTTTAGATACTGAGCTGAATACATGTATTGGTAAAGGGGCCACCACATTTTCCAGACTTACAAAGAGAGTATGGCTTAATAAGAAGCTGACGGAACATACAAAGATCCAGCTCTATAGAGCCTGTGTCCTGAACACACTCTTGTACTGCAGTGAGTCTTGGACCCTCTACGCACAGCAGGAGAGAAAGTTGAACACCTTTCATATGCGCTGTCTCCGACGAATTCTTGGCATCACCTGGCAGGACAAAGTTCCAAATAGCGCAGTCTTGGAATGTGCTGGAATTTCTAGCATGTATACACTATTGAAACAGCGACGTCTATGCTGGCTGGGGCATGTCGTGAGAATGGCTGATGGTCGGATTCCGAAAGATCTCCTGTATGGAGAATTAGTGCAGGGAAAGCGCCTCAGAGGGAGACCATAGTTGCGATATAAGGATATCTGCAAGAGGGACCTAAAAGCCCTGGGAATGGACATTAACAACTGGGAAACCTTGACCTCCAATCATTCAGCTTGGAGGCTAAAGATGCAGCATGGCCTTCTCCAATTTGAAGAGACACTTTTTCAGCAGGCTGAGGCAAAAAGGCAGTCCCGGAACCAGCGAAATCTGGGGGCTGGGCAGGGGACAGAATGTATCTGCCCTCAGTGTGGAAGGGATTGCCACTCTCGAATTGGCCTTTTTAGTCACACTAGATGCTGTTTTAGGACCTCTTTCCAGAGCACGATACCATAGTCTCTTGAGACTGAAGGATGCCAATGATAGACAAGCCCATATAGGGAATTCCAAGTGAAATATTATTTTCAAGCTAAAGTAAACTGGGCAAGATTTATTTTTGAAACATGACATTAGTTTGGACAGGGACATGTATTCCTACACCTCAGTTAGTCATTCTTCTGCAGAAGAAATAGAATTGTACATTGCAACAGGAAGTATCCAGTATCCTTGGCAGGAGTTACCATGCACAAAAATGTTCACTATATTTTATGGGAGTACTTACCCAATTTAATTCAATTAACCAACAATTGCTTGTTTGTTTGCCTTTTTATTTTGAATACTTCTACTTCCTTTTTATCAATGATTGAAAGACAATTTAGGGAAGTGTTAAAACAAAAGCACAGAGAAAAATAAATATCTGAACAAAAGCAACCCATAAAAGCGTAATTAAAAGTTTTTAGCTGAACTACTTTTGGGGCTTCCTAGCAACTGATCATAAGGGTAGACATGAGAAAGAGCAACTACAGTTTTATGTTATCATAATATTTTTAATCTTTATGGTATCAAAATAATCTCTGGCATTTTTGTAGCATGGGACTAATAACATAGTCCTATGCTAGAGGGGCATGCTAGAGGGGAATAAATAGAGGAACTGGCTTTTCCAGTGGACAAAAGCTTTGTTTCACACACATAGACCGTTCAAAGAAAGCAAGCTACTGCTAAGAAAGTTATTCAAGTCTGTTTGGACTCATAAGAGCAAGTTGGTAATTGGGATGTGGTTGCTGGAAGTTTTCTGCTGACAGGGAGAGTTGCCACTGAAGCACAAACTAAACAAATTCACTTGCACCCTGGTAGATGGTAAATTTACAATCCAATATCTACTGACTATTTTACTAGTCTGATTTAGACTAATTCAGCAACCCAATTGCAATTCTTGTATGCACCTGCTAGAAAGTAAGTCCCAGAAGTAAGTTACTTCTGGCAATAACAGTAGACCGCATCAAATTTCTAATTAATTTCTCTTATGTAAGTGGGGAATGCTAAAGATCTGAAAAAGGAAGCCTAATTGATCTTTAAAAACAAATCCTCTTAGGTGTCCCAAAGGTGCTTTTTCAAGAGGCAACTGGATTTTCCGGTTTTTCTTTGAAGACGTTTCGCTTCTCATCCAAAAAGCTTCTGCTGTTCTGATGAATTGGACGGGAAGCTGAAGAAGCTTCTTGGATGAGAAGTGAAATGTCTTCAAAGAAAAACCAGAAACTCCAATTGCCTCTTGAAAAAGCACCTTTGGGACAACCAGGATGACTGAGAATCTTCATAGAAATCCTCTTAAGACATCTGATTATTATGACTGACCAATGTTATAGAAGGAAATGGGTATCCAGTTTGGACAGACCCACCAGATCTGAGCTGTACAATATTCCAACTCATCTGAATATTTCAACCCGGATCTAGGTATCCTAATCACGATCAGAGTTATTTCCATTTGTATTCCATTAAGGAGAAAATAAAAAGCTTGGGACAGCCCTTGAAGGCTTAATTTTGGAAATTATTCTGTCCCAAGGATATCAACAGCTTTTCGGAAGCAAATTTAACTACTGATCTAATTTGCTTTCCCCTTATAAGTACTGGTACTCAGAGAAACATATGTTGAGCAGACTGCTAAGGAATATTTAATGAGAATTTAGTTACTGATTTGTAAATGAAAAGTGCAAATGTGGTGGTTGTCATAGATCCATGCATCTTCTTGTTGGCACAGGGAAAGCTTAAAAATACGCAATTCATTGGCAAGAGAAAAAGGGAGAAAAGAATAAAATATTATGATGTGTAAAGCTGCTGTGGATTTTAAATTGTATGAGCAGAAATGAAATACTTTCAGAATACATTTATAGATGCTTTCTGAATACATTTGGGGAGGCTGGGATTAATGCAGATTCTGTAGTAATACCATAAATTTATAGCAAAATGAATGCCTACAGGCAATTCTGGATTTTTTTTTCCTTTGTTGCCTAGAACAAATTTGTTTATTTTGTATGAGCTCCACATATGCAAGCCAGGAGTGAGGAAAATCTCTTTACTGGCACTTCCTTTTGTGTGATATTTATATATAGGAAAACAGAGGTGCCCTTTGTCTAAGCATCAGTTGTGAAGGAACACACTTTGTGCTCTGACGCTCAGCATAATAAACAAGGAGAATGAGTGGACCACTAATTAAATAGTATAATAACCCTTCTTAAGTAAGCAAATGCAGATGGACTGGATGGGGTGCTTTATTACTTAAATAAAGATACAGTAAATATGATATTAGGCCTTCTAATATGATGCTAATTATTTTGTGCTGTTTAGGTAAAAGTTAAAATTTATTTAATCGCTTGTATAGCTGCCCGTCTTAGCATGTAATGGGCAATGAACAATGTTTAAAATTAAATTAAAAACAGTGTACAATCACAAATATAAAAATTAAAATGCATAGGATTAAAATACATAGCCAAGAAGGTATCACAATCAACAGTTGCTAACACAGCCTGGAGAGAGACACCTTTGCATTCTTGAGTCCCAGTCCTGGGGACACAACCAGATCTTTAAAGCCTTAAACCTAAAGGTCCAGCCATTGGGTCAGCACTACAGCAGAAAAGGCATGCCTTCTGAGCCCCACCAATAGGCATATATTAGCTGATAGGACCCAGAGCATACTTATTCTACCAGATTGAATCAGACAGGCGGGAATAACTTGGGAGAAATGGTCCATCAAGTAACCCAAACCATGAATGGTTTTAAAGTTGATAACCTTGAATTGCACCTGAAAGCATACCAGCAACCAATGCAAAGTGGTAGTGTTACATGCACCCAGTAACCATTCAGATTTAATATCCTGCTGCTGCATTCTGTACTAGTTGAAGCTTCAGAATGCTCCAAGGGAAGCCCCATGCAGAGCATATTGCAGTAGTCCACATGGGAGGTCACAAAGGTATGACAGTGAGCAGGGACTCTAGGTCCAGCAACAGGCACAACTAGCACAACTAGCACACAACTCAAAGGCCTTCCTAGCCACAATTGCAGTCCAGAAGAATCCATAGATTGCCTCCCAGGTCTGTCTGAAGACGTGCAACCGATCCAGAACCAAAGATGGAAGATCCCTGACACCAGACCCCCAAAAGCCACTCAGTCTTTTTTTGGGTTCAGCCAAAGCCTGTTGTGTCCCATTTACATTCGTGGGTTGAACAGTATTTTTAATAAATAATATATATCTGTGTTTAATGTGGGTAGGATAGTACTATGCAATAAAATATTCAATATTTGCATAACTGAAAGCATCTGAGCAACCTGATGTTCGTTACATTTTGGTCCTGCCTACTTGGACAGCAGGCCTTAAATATTTGCTCTTTTCTGAATACCAATCCTTTGTGTATTTGAAGAATGTTAGCATATTCTCTGTAGACTTCTCTTTTCCAAAGAAAGAAAGTTCTTATACATTGGATACTAGGGTTCTATTAAGAGGCCTAAACCCATATTCATCCTTTTGCCAGCAAAGCTATATTATACCGCTGACTCAAGATAATAAGAGATAGAGTATAATCTATTTCTCACATAGCTCTGCTAAAGTAGATCTCTTTAATCTTTTCTCTCCTTAATGCAGAGTTCTGGAAGTGTCAATCCCCTAAAAAAAATTAATTGGCTGCATGCACAGTCTTTGAATAGATCTCAGGGTATATACAAGGAAAAAGAAAGAGAGAGTTACTGAATTAGGCCTTTCAACTGGAAGAAATAAGTTCACTGCCATTTATTTTAAGAATAGACCACTAAGAATTCTTCATTCTCCATATGGATCACATCTTATCTTTAAATGTTGAGCTAGAAGGAAATGCCTCTTTTTCTTTTTTTTTTCCTCCATGAAGATGTTCTCTGCTGTAAATAAAATGTGCTTGTTTACTGACTAGCATGAGAATTCATATTCTAAATCAAATGTACCATCTCTATTCTGATTTTGGCTTTGTGCCTTAGATATGGCTATGGTGCAAAGTTCCACCTCTTCTTTGCATAATTTTCAGGGTGAAATGCTCCTGGTTCAGACCGGATCACCCGGTAGCAATGGCGGTGGGTGGTTCGGAGAACTGGTAGCGAACATCCCTGCCATCCCCAATGCCCAGCTGAACCACACAATCATCAGAGGCTTTTTTTTTTCATTTTTAAAAGCATTTTTTTCTACAACCTCTTCCGCCAAAAAAATGCTTTTAAAAGTAAAAAAAAAGCCTCTGATGATCACGCGGCTCAGATGGGATCATCAGAGGCTTTTAAAAGCATTTTTTCTACAACCTCTTTAAAATGGTTTTAAAAGTTAAAAAGAAAAAAAAGAACGGTAGTAACAAATTTTAAATTTCACCACAGATAATTTCCAAATATGACTTGGCCCAGTGTCAGGTATGAAAACTGTAGAAAAGGAGATGGGGCCAGGAGGGTAAGGATTCGAATGAAAACATAAATGATGTTCCAGAAAAGTTCTAGGAAAAGCAGGCTTATGAAAAGCTGATTTAAGTATGATTTTTAAAGTCACAGATATCTACACTCTTAGAGATCCTTACATGTGACACTCCACATAGAGAAGTAATAGAGATGAAAATATATGCTTATACATATATAAGCATCCCGATATAGTCAGTTGACTCCATCACTGACTATTGGGGGCGAGTCGCTTGCCCCTGCAGAAAGGGCTCGCAATCTGGGAGTCCTCCTGGATAGGCAGCTGTCTTTGGAGGAACATCTGACGGCTGTAACCAGGGGGACCTTCTGTCAGGTTCGCTTGATTCACTAGTTGCGGCCCTTTCTTGATCAGGATTCCCTGAGCACAGTCACTCACGCCCTCGTCACCTCTCGCCTAGACTACTGTAACGCTCTCTACATGGGGCTCCCCTTGAGGAGCACCCGGAGGCTCCAACTGGTCCAGAATGCAGCCGCGCGGGTAGTGACGGGAGCAGCATGGCGCTCCCACATAACACCGCTCCTGCGCGAGCTGCACTGGCTCCTGGTGGTCTTCCGGATGCGCTTTAAGGTGTTGGTGATCACCTTTAAAGTGCTCCATGGCATAGGGCCTAGTTATCTCCGAGACTGCCTGCTGTCACCGATGACCTCCCATCGACCAGTGCGCTCCCACAGAGAGGGCCTCCTCAGGGTGCCATCAGCTAAACAATGTAGGCTGGTGACCCCCAGGGGGAGAGCCTTCTCTGTGGGGGCACCCACTCTCTGGAACCAGTTGCCCCCGGAGATAAGGAGAATACATGACCTCAGTGCCTTCCGCCATGCCCTCAAAGCACATTTTTTCCAACAAGCTGGGCTGGCTTAAGAAGAAATTTTAAATATTTTGATTGGTTTGCTAGTTTTAAATTTTGGAGCCAAATTTATATATATATTAACTGTTTTTAATATTTGCATTTCATGTTTTTATTTCTGGCTGTACACCGCCCTGAGTCCTCAGGGAGAAGGGCGGTATATAAATTGGAAATAAAATGAAAATAAAATAAATACCGTATCTGTACCAGTGATAAATAAACGATTAAGTTAATCAAGGATTTTGAAACCAGAACTTCGCA
Source organism: Ptyas mucosa (assembly GCA_012654045.1). NCBI lineage: Eukaryota > Metazoa > Chordata > Lepidosauria > Squamata > Colubridae > Ptyas > Ptyas mucosa. The sequence goes on along the minus strand of WNWU01000041.1, from coordinate 8,021,698 downwards.
CAATCTAGATGCTGAAAGGAAAATCCAAAGTAAGTTTTCATCAAGGTGATGGATTATTCCTCCAAGATAGTCTTTAAATAATTTTGTTCATCCAAATGGATGGGCTTTTGAGCTTGCAACTTCTGCCCACTTGCATTAAAAGGTAATATGCAGTATCCCTAAAGGCTCCCTCTATCCAGCCAACAGGAGATCTAAAAGCAAGCATCCAATATCCCATGTTTGCTTTCTGAATGAAAACATCCAAAACCAAACTGGCCATTATTCTATTGGGAGACCAGCAAAGTAATTTCTGAATTTAGTAGAAAAAGAGATGGAAGTCAAAGTATCATGGTGGTGGTGTTGAGTTCTCAGAAATGAAAAGAAGGAGGAGACAGTCAGGAATCCCTGCCAGTGGAAAGATATCCAGCCACAGCTCCAGAACAGCACAGAATATCCTCAACACTGAAAGGCAAGTGGGTTTATTTTCAGAGGTAATTGGCTTGGCTTTTACTGACCTCTGAAAGCCCTACAAAACTTGTGCTGACTTTAGAACAGGGCTGTCCTTTCATGCAAAAAGGCCCTCGGAAATGATAAAATAAAACTTCTTTCTTGAGATAATGTGTAATTGAAATGCACTTATACATATAATTTGTATTATTATATGTGAAATGCACTACATTGCATAAATTAAGATCTTTCCCAGCCGACAACAATACTGTACTTGAACTTTAAGTAGATATCAGAAGTAGCCAAATCAGAATTGAATTTAAATTAAAGCAAAGATTGTTCATGTGATCAGTCCTCATACATGTAGTAATCTACACTTCTATAACATTAACAAGTAAACTTTGTGGAAAAGATGGTAGGTTTGGAAAGGTCTCAGCCAGCTCTGGGGGATTATACATAAATTTGGGGTCTCAGGTTGTATGCTGCTAATATAAATGTTAAGGATCATAACACAAATCTGCAGCACATTTATTTAAATCTGATCCCCAATCATTTCAATGGAAATTATTCCTAAGAAATCATATAAATATTACTAGGTAGAAGCATGTTTTAGAAACAGGCACAACTTTAACAATAGATAGAAAAATTATTAAGAAGACCATTTCAGAAATCCTTTCAACTGTAGTCTTTGACGTAAAATTGTTCCTGATAACATATCATTTTTTAAAATGTCATCATCTTTTATCCTCTCAAGGCAAACAAATGTCCAAAAACAGAAGTATAAAAATATTCATATGACAATGCAAATGCAGAACATTACCCTCCTTACTTTTTTAGAGTACTATTTGTTTATTGTCTGTTCCATAATTCATTAAATATATATGAATGAATGAATGAATGAATGAATGAAATAGGTATGAAATTACAGGGTGTTTGCTTTCCATACCTGAAACTTTTGAGTGTTTTCTTGAGCAACAATAAAATTATTAGAGATTTCTGGGGAGGTGTCCAAGCCTTGATTATTGCTGCTCCAGAATGGCCTATTCAATTTGAGAATCTCTACATTCTGTTTGAGGTTGGCAGTTATTTTCCTGGAATTGCCCTATGATTCGCATTGCCTCTTTCTGAAACTTTGCCTCTGCATACATGGATTATCCAGCCAACACATTTGGGGATCAACAAAATACCCTTCATATAAAGCACTGAATCAGTCTGGCAAATCTGCACCCAAAACCAATTTAAGAGGCAGCATCTTGTACATTCCCAACTTAGATAAATTCACAGAGGATTTAACTCAACCAGAGCATTTGATTTGCAGACCTACTTTCTTCTCCCCAAAGTCTTTTCACCTTAGCCACCTAAAAATATTTCTATCAATAGGTGCACTTTACATTGTTTTCTCATTTGTGTACAGATTAAGCCTGGACTCTCATTTCTTCAGTAGGCATTGAAGCAGATAACTTTAATGACAGACAACAGAAAAGTTCAGATACTCAAGTGAACGTTTCAACTTCTTTATTTAAGCAAGCAGGCAAAAGAATTACACAGCAAAAACAAAGCGATAAGGGACAAGTGCAGTACAGGTTCTTCCAAGTTCTAATATCCTAATCAATAAGCATCACCTATATTGTAGACCTAATAGGGTGTCCATCCCAGTTAAATATCCACAGGAAAACATGCACCAGGAGCAGAGAAGTGCTTTGAGGAGGTGACAGGGGTGAAATTCAGCAGGTTCTGACAGGTTCTGGAGAACTGGTAGCGGAAATTTTGAGTAGTTTGGAGAACCAGCAAATACCACATCTGGCTGGCCCCAGAGTGGGGTGGGAATGGAGATTTTATAATATCCTTCCTCCAGGAGTGGGGAGGGAATGGGGATTTTGCAGTATCCTTCCCCTGCCATGCCCACCAAGCCACGCCCACCAAGCCACGCCCCCAGAACTGGTAGTAAAACAATTTGAATTTCACCACTGGGAAGTGATTTCAGTCAGCCACAGCAATAGAAAAGACCCTCCCAATTTCTCAGCTACTAATTCAAACCTTTTTTTCCTTGGGCTCCAGAGTGCATGTTCCTTCTTACTTCTGACCAGTCACCTCTACACAACAATCCAACCCCCTAGCTTCTAACTAGTTGTCCTTTTAAGGTTCTTCATAAGATAAGTTTTATCCAACCTATGCTGTCAGTGGTTTGATTTGCCAGGTCTAGCTGCCTTATTGTTCTGGTTGTTTGGCCTCTGGTCAATTGCTCTTTTTTGTGGGGCAAATCTGGACTGCTTTTGAAACTGTGGTAATAAACAAGCTATGTACTGCATAGATGCATATAGCATAATGACATATTGCTATATCTGCCTTCTATTTGTCCATCCATCCCTCTATCTCCCTATTTGCAGAAAGCTGCATATCAAGGCCTGAACCAAAGACCTTCCATCTTTTCTCCCATGTAATTTATATAACAAATTGGCGTGCAGAAGAGAATGCAATTTTTTTAAAAAAAACTAATAAAATGAGTTGCAAAACTTCTCACACAATACAGAGTGTATAGTTTTCTCTGCCTCTTGTAAGTATAGAGTACAGAAATAGAGCTCCAAACTACAGAGCGGTTGGAAAACAATTCCGGGTGTAGCTTTAAATAATTGTAAAGGAATGCAATGTGCACAGGAAAAGTGATAATTGGCAGTTTATGTGCAGCTATAATCTCTTGCTCCCTTATTTGCTATATTAAACAATCCCAAAATGCCAGGTTGAAAGTGTATTGTCGCTCACTCATGAACAATTAGAAGAAACACTATAGTTACCACACATATGTAGTTAAGGAAAATAACTCCACAAGAAGGAATTACCAAATTAATTGGTTCTCTTATCTGAATTTTTCTTTAGCTAGTGCGGGTCAGGATCCCTCCCTCTCCAGCTCTTGGATTCTTAAAACCTTTGGTCTTCAATTACCTTCAGCAGATAAAAAGTACAAAAATATATTCAAGGCCAAATCTACCTGAAGCACTTTTCAGTTCCACTGATATTACTGAAAAAGTAAGCTTTGGCTGTCTTATGTACCTAATAACTTTCCCCTTTAATCTTCTTTAAATAAAACCCTCTAGGTCTTTGCCTTTCAGGAGGCAGCCAATTTGTAGCTCCCATGCCACGAAGCTGCAGGGTGCTCTACATCCCTGTCTTCCTCCAGCAGCCCACGTCCATAGCGCGTGATCTACTTATGGGTGATGGATATTTTTCGGCTTCCAACACCATCTTCCTGAAGAGAGAAATGCCTTAACCACACTCTTTCTCTTTAACCTTGGCTCTGAAGAGAGATGAAAACAACAGCATCAATGTTAACAAAGTTAAAAAGGAAAAGGGAAAGGGAAATGGTCTTTTAGCTGGGCTAATCCATTGACCAAACAATTACAGCCTGGCTAAAACGACAGTGCCTCAAACATTAGACTGCTTTGGGTACTGGTCACAGATCCAGATGGGTGAGATTTGAGGTGCAAAAATTATGGGTAGATCAAAACATACAATAATTAGTTTTGCACAAAGACCATATACTTCTGAGGCAAATTCTTGAAATGGTTAGCAGATGTTCTTTTTCCAAATAAAAGGATTTGTGGTTTGTGGATTGTCTTGGCTCTGAGTCACATCCTGCCCCACTTTTAGTCCCAAAGAAGTTCAGCTTCAGATCTATCATATTCTGCTAGCTCACTATAAGTCCATGTGGCTGTTTCAAGTGTCCATCCTGGTTGTGTGCAGTCTCACTTTTCCCCTTCTAGCTGTTCTTCCTTTTGATCTCCCAACAATTTTCCTTATCTTTTCTTGGCACAAAGAAAGGGCTAGAAAAGAACCCGGGGGGGGGGGGAGCTGTCCAAATTAGTTGCTTCCCCTCTCTTGTGGGACTTTGAACTTTGACCTAGGAACCCTCCTCCCTGTTTTTATCCCTTGTTGCAGATATATAAAGAAGTCACTAAACTTTTTTCATACTTGTTCTTGAAGTCATTGTAGATATTATATTACATATTCTTAATTACTGCAAAGCACCAAGAGCCACAATTATGGTGGGTATAAATTTGATAAAGAAATATATTATCTTTCATAATTAAGATAGCATTAATTGTATATGCAAGTAGAATAGTGTTTTTAACACTCAGAGCTGAAATGCAATGCATCTGAAGGACAAGAGTAGGACAATACTGCTAAAAGATGCTAAAAAGCTGAGTTCACAAAACATGCTTAACCAGGGCAATTAAGGGCTTAGCAGCAGCAATTGCCAAAGACATCAAGCTTGGTTAGTTTTAATTTGAGTTGGTATGATTGGCTTGCAAAGCTAGACTTTCATTTATAGCCCAGGTTTATGGATTGGGTAAACCCAGTAAATAGGTTGATTCAGATCTATGCTGTGCAAGGTCAACCAATATGGCAAGACTATGCAATGATAGAGGTTTCGTTAGAACCAATTACTACTGGAGATATTTTGCAGCTGTTAAACCAAGTCATGGCAAGGATCGATAGAACATAGGCAGCCCTGCTCAGCTACTGCAGATAAGATTCATGGAGGAATGTAAACCAAGGGGAAATTGCATGGGAATCCAGCAGCACTATTCTTTGGGTATTCCCTGGATGGTTGTACCTGGATTTGAAAAAGCAGCAGATTGTGCCACCTGGCTGTAGCAAGATATAGTATCCATCTTCTTTTCCTAGAATAAAAAGGTGGAGTTGATGAGATAAATTAACCCAGTCCCATTGTTATCTGGGAGCAATGGGGGGATGTTCCATTACCATGACCTCATTAGCTGCCTCCACATGTGGATGGCAAGACAATCCCTACAGTGAGCATCATCAGAAATTCCCAGCATCCTGCGCTTTTCATATTTTGTAGCTGAATATTTTCCTCCCACATGTTATATACAGCAGCTGTTCCACTGATATAGCAACAGCATATCTCCATCTTCCTGGGTAATGCAAAAATAGGATTGCTTTTACAATATGTCTTTTTAAGTATTCCCATATGATGACAGTACAAGACTAGACGGAAGATGTCAATTAGTAATCCATTTCAATTAGTGATAGACCACACACCAGCCCCATTCAGCATTTAAGAAGCTTGAAACAAATTCTGCTTAAGTGTGATCCCCAAAGGGTACTTGTTGATGGCAAAATAAGGAATGTTTCCAAAGTGCTTAACCTCTTCCCCCTTCAACTCAGCATCTTCCAGATGTGGTGGATGACTACTTCCATTTGCCCCCTCCCCCCCCCCACAACAGGGGGCCGTTTATCATTAAAATGCTTCTTCTGAAGAACCGTCTTTTATAAATCTGGAACTCCCGCTGAATTTTAATTACTTTCTCAAATTTTATTACTAGGGTCACCAAGAAACATTAAGATTCTTTAAAATAAATCTGTAGTTGAGATGCGGTGTTAAGTTCTATGTATCTCTAAAGAATATACTCTAATTAACTGCTAGAGACACATATTGATTTATTCTGTCAAATTCAGCCTGAGTTCACCGTCAGAAACTGTAATAGAGAGGGGAGGAAAATCCTCCAATCGTCCAAGGGTGTACTACTGTGAAAAATAATTAACTAAAACTTCAAGATGAATCGGTATTAAAAGTGACAAGAGTAAATATTGTTTTCCTCTTGTGTTTCATTAAAACAGATAGCATCAGGATTCTTACTCACAGTTTGTTTTTAAGTTGCGTTAATAATTTTTGAATATCAAATTAAATCAGCAGTAAATTAATATATGTTACTGTATTAAAATGACTGAAAATTCACTGCCTATTTAATTTCATTTGCAATATTTATATTATCTTTTATTTCTCTACCATTAAAATTCCCAGGAAAAAAATTGCACACTGAGAAATAAGTATCACTACATGATAAGACATTAAATTTAAGAAGGCCAAATTAAAACAGAGATTTTAAAATATGCATAGTTTAGATATACGAGAAACAATAAAATAGTCTGAACCATGTATGATACCCATTTTTCAGGTAGTAATTGCCAAAATATTTTATGATAAATGCATTTATTCAGGTCAATATTAGTAAATGAACATTTACTTGCTAGTATCTCACCTTTGCTGAGGGTCCTTTAAGGACCTTTTGTTCATCCTTTATCTTTGTCATTAGGTTCATCATGGTTTGTAAATAAAAGCCAAAATTAATAGTTAATTACTCTCACCAATGCTTGCAGAGCTCCAACTAGTATTTTACATAAAGATTATATTCACATTGTAAGATAAAAAGTCAGTTTAAAATGGACTTTGAAAAGTGAGGGTAAAGTCTTTTGATCTACTGGAAGTATTCCACCTGGAAGTACTTATTGCTTCCTTACAGATGTTTATTAAGGTTATACCTGGGATGTATAATGTTGATCTATCATGATGTATCACTATTCAATTTCTATGGCATTAATATCCATAAACCAATATTATTTTAAGTCATGAGAGCTACAGAATGACAAAAGTATGCATCAGTGGTGACTGGCATTTGTCAATCTGTGAAACAAAATGACTCACTTTTCAAAAATCAAAGCATCTCTTAACAGAGGAAAAGAAGATGGATTAAGACAGGCTGCAGTGGCAATACTTTATTTTCAAATGCACTATCATTGCTCACAACCTGCTCAAACAAAAAGGAACAGCAATAGTACAAACATAAATCTAAAATAAAAAATTGAACTAATCAAATGATGATAAAACATCATTGTTTGATCAGCCATTGATTTACTGGCATACAAATATTATGAGATTCTTCTGGCCTATACGGCACTTAAGGAAACAAAATAGGGCCATCCATTCATATTGCGGCCATATCATTTAGCAATAGTCTTTTAAAAGAAATAGGAGTATTATTCAATCCATTTTAGCCCTCTCTAATCATTTATCAAAAGGCTAGCAGAACCAATGTTCAGCCCTGACCCACCTTGGTCTCCTCATGTTGATCAAAACAAATAATAAATAACATATACCACAGCCAAGTTAACCAACAAGCACAATTAACATAACTATAATACAGGCTCAACCACATCCTCCGGACTCCAGGTTCCACAAATATAACCTAATCTTCAAAAACTTAAAGAAAGCCAGCAGAGTCAGAACAAGTCTAATCTCTGGGAGAATCATGTTCCAGAAAGCAAGCACCATATAAAAAAGATTATCTTCCTAGGTCCTGCAAGATGACACTTCTAATAGATAACTATCTTTGCTTCCATCACATTTGTACATTTTTGTTCTTTAAATTTCTCACATCTCATTTTCAGGATCCCATCAGCTCTGCAAAGCTATAACTTTCTCACTCTACCCATCTCCTCCCTCTTCTCTCAAGTATTTGTTTTACAATGCAAGCCTCATTTGTTCTTTCTAAAGATGAAACCATCACAGTATGGTTCTTTTTCCCATACCGGCCACTCGCTTCTGCCCTCAGTCCACATTCATTCTGCAATCATTCACTCTTTATCTTTTCTGTTCCTGTCTTACCACATACACTTCTTAAAGCACCTCATTCACACTTCATTCAATCCATTTTTATGTTTCTCTTGACATATCCAACTCTCATCAAGAAGCCAGTTCTTTTATGAAGTCATTTTGCTTCTTTTGGTGAACATTAGTTTTACTGAATCGACTACATTCTACATGCCACCTTTCTATTAGCATTTGCATGTTTTAAGATTCCTCACTCTATTTTCTTATCTTTAGCAAAAACTCTTGATATAGGTAAGCAGATAAGTCTTCACCATTTATGTAGGACTTAAAATGATTCACTTCATTTTTTCAGTCAAAGAACCATCTTACTAAATATTCAGATTTACACTACTGACTGCATTATACAGTATAATCCTCTAACATAACCACAAATCATTAGATTCTCAGCCAGTAATATGATATCATATGCATACAAAGTAACATACAATCATATCCCCAACCAATGCACCTCTAAACTGATCATAGGGAATTCTTATACATTTTGCAGAAATTCCCAAGGCAATGCCACACGTCGCTGTTCAACACTGCTCAGGACAGGACAGATCATTTTAAGCACATTTTGGCCAATATATATATTCAATCAAACCCAATTATCTCCCAGAATTCTTATGCTATACTGTACAAGGTAGTTTCTATCTAGAGACTACATTCTAAATCAACATATTATTCCCCCAATTCACCATCCAAGAAACAACTCAAAACGCAAACATTAACATGTATTGATTAAAAATGTAGAAATTATATAAGAGTACACCAGATATAAGTAGCAACTACCTCAATGTAATTGTTGTTAGTCGTGAAGTCGTGTCTGACCCATCGCAACCCCATGGACAACGTTCCTCCAGGCCTTCCTGTCCTCTGCCACCTCAATGTAATACAGTCACTTAAAAAGCAAGAATACTTGGGGGCATTTTATTTTACCTCAAGAACACCCATGGAAACAATGATTCTGTGTCTCTGCACTTCTCCTTCTGGCTAGGTGATCTATCTTGTGATATAGTACATTTCATTATCATCCAGAATGTACTGAAATTATAATCCTAGAATATTTGCACATCTGATCACCTACCAAACCTTTCCATGACCTATCATTTTGTTTTCCTAGGCACAGACATTGTAATCGCTTGTACAGTGCAGAAACAGATTGCAGCAAATGTAGCAGAAAAATATTCTACTGGAAATATTTTAATTAGGGCTACATGCAGGAATAATTCTTCGACTGATTTATTGAGGTGGTCTGGTTGCTTTCGTAGCATGGAGACAATAACTTGGTCCTTAACACCAATAAGACCAAGGAGCTTATAGTGGACTATAGAAGGAATAGATCAGACATCCAACCCTTGCTTATCAATGGAGACCAAATGGAGCAAGTGGCCAGTTTTAAGTTTCTGGGTGTTATCATAAAAGAGAACCTGATCTGGGGCACTCGCATTGCACTGAAGATGGCATTTAATTTCATTGTACCAGGTGCAATTACAATAGGACATTGTACAATAGGACAATGCTGACAATAGGAACATTGATTGGAATGAAAAAAAACCCTTGTGGTCAACTGGATTGACTTGACATCTAGAAAAGTTGTACTAGTGTTTAATTATTAGATAATTATTATATAATCTATAGCCACGATTTATTGAATAAATTGGGTGCATACAATATAGTCATCCAAAATCAGAAACAAACCACTTGATCCGTTAATTAGGTTGATGTGTAGAGTTTTTAAACAAATCATGATTAGAAATTTCTATCCCTTAGTGTCAATTCATCCCTCCTCTACTTAATGGGTCTCAGAGATATGTTCTGAGTAGGGGTACCCATTCACAAAGCCAAAATGAGTAGACATCATGACTGCAAACTCCACCCTCTAGTACTTGCATCATGATATCGCATGCATGAATATAATAAGTGTGCAACATCATGACACATATTTTGTCACTTGTTTCTTAACTCACAAAAAGAGATGCACATATTTCTGAGGATAAAATGGGAAGGTTAGAATCAGACAAGCACCCTTAGTTCACTGGGGAAAAATTAACTGATTGACTGATTGATTGATGAGGTTTGGGATGGTACTTTATTTATTAAGACCTAGTCCTGACTTTAAAAGAACTGTAGGAAAGCTACAGGTCTCATACTGGGGAATGCTAATGACTAACAAAAATGGATTTGCTAGCACATGAGATGCAGGTAGATAGGACATCTGGGTATCATAAAGATAACAGAAAATTAGAACTGGCAACTTCAGTTCTAGCCCTAGATAACTGCTCAACAAAGCGAGCCAACAGGTATTGTGCATAATAAACCTGTGTGTTCTAAAATCCCAAATTCAGTTAATAAAGAGCAGACACCCCAAATTAATACTATCTAAAAATGCAGCCTTAACTGAAATGGAATACTGTTTCTGGGAACATAGCTACTGTAGATTGATGATTGCAGTTTGCTGATGTTTTAGCCTGTTCTAAAATATCTATATGAATCCCCAAACAAGGAGATAGGGTTGTGAGAAATATTTTCCTTTTAACTCTCCTCTGAATAATTTCCTGTCCTATGGACTGGAATTGCAGAAAACAGATCTTCATTTTTCTCTGTATGTTTCCTTTACTGATCTCTTCCTGTTTCTGCTTTCTATGCTGCCCCTTTTTTGTTTCAGATATTCTGCTGTCCTCCATTTTTCTCCTCATGGGAATTGTTTGTCATTTTGTTTTTATGTCTCCTTGTTTTTACAGATTTTCCATCCATCTTGATCTACTTCATCAGTTCACTGGCAAAATGCTACTTCCACATCCTTAATAAAATAAGCCCTGTTTATTAGTATCAAATCAAGGACAGCCGATCTTATGATTTCCTCTACCCTCTGAAGGAGAAAATTGTCAGCAAGACAAGTCAGCACTTTCCTGGAAGGATCACACTTGGCAGAATTTGTCTCCTAACAAATCCCTCATCATTACAACTTTGAAAAATATGCAGTCTTTTTTCAGAAAGCATCACCCCATGTTCTCCTAGACTAGGTAGATGTTATACTACTATATGCCAATAATAATGCTGTTTTATTTATTCCTCCATTTATCTTAACTAGATGCCATTACTGTTGTTGTTATGGTTTGTCACACAGTCAGCCATATGTTCAGACTGGATTTGGCATTTTTGTCTACCAATCGAGTCCTTTCCAAAGACCTGGGATAGGCAAATGTGGATGTTTAATGGTGTTATAGATATCATTGCAGGATGTAAGCTGTTCCGAGTAAAGCTGCCTTATGCAATTGACTCATGGTGAATTAATCACTGCTGATGGTGTTCAAGTGGTGCTCCAGTTAGTTTGGGATTGCACCCAATGTGCCTATAACTACTGGTATTACCTTTTATAAAGTTTATTTATATAAACTTACTGGTATTATCTTATAAAAAGTTTATATTTTAAGATCATCTTCACTCTCTTAATGTATTCATTTCAAACATTTTTCTTGACTTCCTTATGTTGATGTTGTTAGTTTGAAGGATGCCCAGGTATTTATAGTGATCATCTTTATCCAGAGTCTTAATATTATTTCCATAGGGCATCTTGATTCTGTCAGTTTTCACTATTTCCCCTCGTTTCATGGCAAGCATGGCACATTTCTCTAGTCAAACTCCATTATCTTGACTGTATATGCAGACAGTGTTGAGCAGTGATTCTATCTCAGATAGTTTTTCCATATAGCTTCAAGTCATCCATGTAAAGGAGATGGGATAGTCTGGCAGATGCTTTGAATATTTGATAGATATGACCTGAGTTATTCAGTATTGTGGACAGAGGAATCAGTGCAATGACAAACAATAGCAGTAATAGTGAGTCTTCTTGGAAGATTACTCTCTTGATGTTAACCTTTCCTATTCTAACACCATTGACCAGCAACCATGTCTTCCATTGTGCCATCACAGCTTCTGATGTTTCTACTAACTCCTGTTATTTCTAGGCACTTCATTATCCAATCATGTGGCAGGGAGTCAAATGCCTTCCTGTAATCAATTCACAGTACATTCAAGTCGCTCCTCCTTCTCTTGCAGTTTTCCAAAATCATCTTGTTAATTAGAAGTTGGTCTTTTGTTCCTCTGCTATTTGGGCAGTTTCCTTTCTGCTCAGGTGGAAAGAGCTTATTTTTAACCAAATGCTGTTGGACTACATCAGCTATCTCACCAGTTAGTAATTTGAAAACTGTTGATAAGCAGGTAATTGGCCTGTAGTTGCCCAATGCTGCCCCTTTGCTGCATTTTTTATCAGGTAGGTTTTGCCAGATGTCAGCCACTCTTCAATTTTTTCTTCTTTTTCTCTTTCTCCACCTCCTCCTCCTCCTCCTTCTCCTTCTCCCTTCTCCTCCACAATATTTTTTTATGGAGTCCTTGTTGCTCTCTGAGCTTGGTAATTTGTTTGCAGATGTTTTATTAAGTAATGAAACATCTTTGAGCAAACAACCAAGCTCGCAGGACACCAAGGACTCCACAGTTCAACCACGACCTATATATATTTTCTTCTATTGGAATATTTTTGTTTTTCTTTCCTCAAGATACTGGTCATAACTCTTGCACAGAAGAGCCTTCATACTTTATATACTGCTCAAAAAAATAAAAGGAACACAAGCAGAAGACATCCGAGATCTGAATGAATGAAATAGCCTTATTAAATACTTTGTTCTTTACATACAGTAGTTTATACACTCTCAAACAACTAAAGGGAACACAAAACTACTGTATGTAACGAACAAAGTATTTAATAAGGCTATTTCATTCATTCAGATCTCGGGTGTCTTCTGCTTGTGTTCCCTTTATTTTTTTGAGCAGTGTATATACTTTATTCCTGTGTATCAGTTCCCACATCTTTGGGAAATTCATTCGGGGCTGAAAATCCAATCAGACATACAAAAGGATGTATGTTATTTATTAGTATCAGGTTAATACTAATTATAGGAAAAAATAAATAATAGAGCAATTATTATAATTTATAAATACTGCAACAACTGAAAAAAATGCCCTCTTAAGTAAGACAGACTTTCATGAAAAGGTCTAAATGGCAATGCTGTAAGGGACTGAACCATCTGCCAAGTTTTGCAGCAACTCCACTAACATTGTGTGTGATTCTGCCAGAATTAAGACACAAACATTAAGTACAAAGGTCAGTGAGCACCCCTTGAATTTTCTCCCTCTTATAATAATAGTTCTTGAGTTAATCCCACTGTGCTTACCTACTATAAAAGAAAAAATAATGTACTAAATGTCTAACTCTCCTCCCCAGTCTGACACCGCTCTTCATGTGACTTCCTAAGGCTCTTACTCAAACTATACCATTTTCCCCAAAATAAGACATCACCTGATAATAAGCCCAATCGACTTTTGAGCGCATGGCAGTAAGGCCAAGCGCTTATTTCAGAGTTCAAAAAAATATAAGACAGGGTCTTATTTTTGGGGAAACATGGTAGAAGAAAGCAGAAAGTGGCACTTTCCATTGTGAGTTCAGGCAGGGTTTTGGTATTCATTTTGTGGGTCTTATAAAACACTAGCTTTCAGATTAAAGTGAGCTAAACCTGATTCTAATGCAGAACTGAGTATATATTCACAAGTCTTCAACACGTAACTGGTTGAATGCCTGAATAAAGGTGGAAGGTTAAATCCAAGGCCATCATCATGTATTTATTTAAAAGCATGGGTTCCCTGGAAACCTATTAGAGACTACTTTTCCACAAGAAAATTGTTAATGCCTAAAAAGCATATAGTCTGTCACTTCTATCTTTACTTCTTTTATTCCAGCAACTCAAGATAATGTAGACAAAACTCACTCTCCAGGTTTATGCTCACAATTGGCCTGCAAGACATATTAGACTGAGAGCTCATGGCAGTCCCAAGGTGATCCATTGACCTTCATGCCTGAACAGATTTTTGAACCTAATGTAGAATTTCTACATATCATTTGAATGCGCCCACTTGGCTGCTAGCAACCCTTAAGACCGTGAGGGCTAACCTTTTTGCCGTCATGGGCCAAAAGCAGGGGGAGCATGGGGGGTCTCACACACACACGTGCCCACACCCATAATTCAATGTTCCCCGCCCCGCCCCCACGCATGCGCACATGACCCCCACACACACATTCCCCCCGCTTTTGGCACACAATGGCACAGTGGGCCCATTAGGCCTGTTTTTGCCCTCCCCAGGCTCCAGAGGCTTTCTTAGAGCCTGCGGAGGGCAAATATGGCCTTCCCCAACCCCCCCAGAGGCCCTCCAGAGGCCGGAAATGGCACATTTGCTGACTTCTGGTGGAACCGGAAGGCCCGAAAGCCAGCTGGTCAGCGCATGCATGCACCCTGGAGCTGAGCTAGGGCAACACTTGTGTGCCCACTATTATGGCTCCGTGTGCCACCTGTGGCATGTGTGCCATAGGTTCACCATCACGGCCTTAAGATATGGTCATCATCTGATTAATGATAGCAAAGCTCATAATTTCCTGTTAATGGGAAAGGCTGATACTGCTATCACATAGTTTTACAGAATTTAGAACATTGTTTTTATGTCTCAAGTAGCATATGATAAGGAGGTAATCAAAAACAGTGAACCATTGAGAGCCTTTTTATATGAACATGACGTACATTCTGAATGTTTGAAAAAAATATTTGGATATTAGGCTTTGTTCTTTATTCTTTTTGGCTTGATAACCAATTAATCTCTTTCTCTCTCTGAGAGAGGGAGGGAGGGAAGGAGATATATATATATATATATATATATATATATATATATATATATATACTGTCAGCGACTTAAGTTGCATTTTTTCATCACTGCCATAATCAAAGAGAAAAGGGAAAAAAACTGGAGCGAGCAGTACAGTTTGAAATTTAGTGCTTGGCATTTGAGATATTGTCCTTCTCCCCCTCCCTTAATAGATAGGGTTACCCAGGTGATGAAGGGAGGGGGACATTCCTGTGATCTGAAATAGTGGGCAGAAGAGACTGACTTGGAAGATGGCCAATGGGCATTGAGATATTGTGAGGCAGAAGGGGAGGGGTTTGGTTTCAGAGAATCAGTTTTGGCTGCATATGAGTTTAGGTCGGATCGTAAATTCTTTAATAAATGAGAGATTCATCAAAGACTTTGTGTTTCAGAATGAAATTTCTTTGAGATTACGCCGAAACCTGACATATACTTTCTTTCTTCTCCTTATATTGGGAGCTATCTTCATATACTTCAAGTCAGTAGTGAAGATGTAAAGTTGGCTTTCTTAGAAGGGAGTCATTTGAGACTTTAGACTTTAGTATAAGATTTCTCTAAAGCAGGGGTGTCAAACTCATGGTGTCACAGCAGGGTCACATGACATATCGATACTTTTTTCCCCTTCGCTAAACCGAGTGTGGGCATGGCCAGCACGTGATGCATCCGGTTCTGCTCTAAAGGCAGAATATTAGACCAGGATCCACAGCACAAATACCCCAAAAGATTTCCGGTGTCCTTCAGATTTCCAAGAAAGCCCAAAACTCCCTAAAAGCAAGTCTCTTCCAGGGCTCTTTCCCACAATCTCTCCTCATATAGCTCCCTGCTCCTGACCATAATGAGGGAAAAGATGAACTGCTTCCATTCAACTAACTTTCAAGATTTCCTAAAGCAAGATCTAACCAAATTCCATTCTTTAAGATTTCCTAAAGCAAGACCTAACTCCAAATCCCTGTTCGGGATGGATTTTTTTTTTCATAAGAACTTACTAAAATGCAAACATTAAGCAGAACAGGAATAATGTTTAAGAAATATAAATGTGAGGAAAAGAAAAGCCAATAGATTCACTCGTCTATGGTTGATGGCTCTGAATGCTTAGTCCTTAAAAGGTATTCACTATGTTTGCAATGCTAACAAAGAAAGATGCATCTTCTTTTATGACTATTTTTAACAACTATATGAGGAGGAGTTATATGCTGGTCTTTTCATACTGGGAATTGCTGTAGCTGTTGCATCAGGGCAGACCAGACGGTTTTGAATTATCTTTAGGGCATTTCCCAAATTTCAAATTTCAGCCTCAATTGTATGAAAAGAAGCTGAAGATTTTCTAGGGATGAGCATGTGCTCATCTTTAAAACCAAGTGCGGATCTCTTCTAAGGTAAGATAAAATTAGTCTGAAAAACATGCATACTTTCAAAAAGAATGCAGTATTTTGCAGGAAAACATATACATGTAGAGAAATACAAGTGCTATTTTTAGTGTAGAGTTCCTTTAGATCTACTGCCCTAGAACAAAGTGCAGAGGAAGCGGGAAGAAAAGAATTATTGTTAAACTTTAAAGCAATCTCCTCTCCCTTGGGCCTTTTGAAAAATGCAAAAGAATTTGGCACTTATAATCTCAATGTGGCTGAAAAGGTCCCAGGTTGAAAAGCACTGCTTTAAAACCATGGTTGGTTGTAATACTACTAGCCATGTTTTTCCTCCATAATGACAAAACGTTACACTATTCGAAATAAAAAGAATAGCCAGAACTGTTAGGAGCCAGAAGGTGCCAATAAGATAATATGACAGCTTTGTGTCTGAGATGACGATATTCAGCAAAAAAGCAGAATTGTGATCAGCCCTTTAATTCTACCCAGGGACTCTGGATTTAGTTTCTTGTTCACATTTAATAGGTTTCTAAGGGACAGCTTCAGGAAGCTCATTGTAAAAATTGAAGATTTTGATAAGCCTACTGTCAACGTTTTACGTTTTGCAACATATTTGAGGGATCAGTATTTTCAACAATTACACTAATTGTAAATGCCCCATAAATATAATTAATGTCTTCATTTTCCAAAATCTAAAACGGCCTACTGCTGCGTACTGTTTTTGTTCCTTCTCCGGCCACCTGTCTTTTCTTTGTCTCTTATCTATTTTTAGATGGTAAACTGTGCAGTCTTATACTTATCTATTGAAAAGCTATACCACTGAGTTCTTTGAGGTTTACTCCCTGGAAACAGAATAGACAATTGCAACCCAAAGACACTTTCTTTTTCGAAATTCTATAAAGTACTAAAGTAGCTGCTATACCAATAATATTTGGTAAAAATGGCTCAATAGAATGAACTGGTACAGCTTAAAAGAACATTTTAAAAAGTCACCACCAAGCTGACAGGTGACTTTTTCACTTGTATGTCTGCTGGAAGATCCCCACTAATTAGCTTTCTTAACGCCCCCCCCAAAAAAGGAATACCTGGATATTCTTAGGTTTCAGCACAGTGTTTCTCAACCTTGGCAACTTGAAGGTGTGTGGCTGGGAAATTCTGGGAGTTGTAAGTCCACACATCTTCACCAAGGTTCAGAAACACTGGTATAGATTAATCTCTAAATGTAAAGTACCTACAATAAGTCAGTGGTTCTCAACCTGTGGTCCGTGTCCTCTAGGGAGCTGAAATGTCATCACAGAGGGCCTGCAAAGGCTAGAAGTAATGTTATGATTTAAATCTTAAATCTCTGGGGTCCATGGCCATGGTCTGTGGCCACAAGAAGCATTTAAAGGGGGTCCGTGGTGAAGAAAAGGTTGAGAACCACTGCAATAAGTCATTCTTGGCCAAACAGAGGGGCTCTGAAATGCAGGACTCCCAGATGCTAATCATTCTTACAACCCCTGAACTCTTGTATGACAGACGCTGCTTCCTGTCAGTCATATTTCCTCTACCTTAGGGTTCCTTCATGAGGGGTCCCATCAGCCTTAGATGTCCTTGCCATTCAAAGTTCCTGCACTTCTAGTCTTCTGTTTGGATTTCAGTTGTATTTTGTCCTCTTGGGTTTTACCATTTTGAACAATTACTTTGGCCAGCCCATTTCTTATTCCTACTACCAAATTATTTGTTAATTAGACATAGAATTATTTGATTTAAGTAAAACCAATTTTTTCCAAATTCAAATTCTTGACGGATCCTACTGAGAAAAATCCTTTGTGAGAGATACAGGTATAAATCCTATACATGAATGGCTAGTTCCCTAAGAGACTTGGTCCTTTTACCTCATGATTGCTTAGCTGTCTCAGGAATTTTGGTGAAAGACTATCAACAACTTGTTGCAATTGAGAAGTTACAAAGTCTACCAGATCACTTTTCTCTTTGTGTCTATTCATATTCTCAGAAGTAGATAAGGCAGAGTTTCCTTTCACAGAAACTGTTCTTAGCTTGTCATTCCAGATGCTTTTTAAAATCATCTTTTTTTAAAATATAGTGTTTTACTAATTTACTAGGATGAGTGCTAAATGAATGAGCATGTAATGTTCTTTTAAAGTCTATGGTGTTTAGGCTCAATCATCAGTGCCTGTTTGTATCACGATTTTAAAAATTAATGTGCAATTTATCTGCAATCTTTCTTGATACAAACATTTTTTTTAATCCACAATGATATAGGGTCTTCTGCTTGAACTGGGGGTTTGACTAGAAGACCTCCAAGGTACCCTTAAACTCTATTATTCTGTTAACATTCTGGTATATGATTTCTTGATGAGGAACTACATTGCAATATTTGGAGCAGTGTCCTTCTCCAGAAATAGAATTTTAAGCCATACAGCCTGAATTTAGTGAAACCAACCATTCCTAATCTTTTGATTTACTTCCATTGACATCTTCCCCATTCCACCATTTCATGCATGACTATCCGGCTGATATGGTAGTGAGACCTCTAGTCCATATATTTCTTCAAATGAAGTATAGCAGATGGAAGTTTTTACCTTTGGGGTAACAATTTCTCACCCAATTGTTTTCATGATGTCAGCTGAACTGATTTATTTCTGACTCTGTTGTAGTTTATTGGAAAAACTGCAGCAAAGCCAGTTCTGAACATCCTTTTCTTTTGAAGTTTTGAAAAAGCTCCTGCTACACTTGACCTGCTCCCTTTGGAGACAATTTTTGTTTAATCTCATTTCTCGCTTAGGGTTGCAGTCTCCGGTCAGGCACTCTGCAGCAGCTGCAGTGAAGCTACTTGTCCCTGACCCCCCAAAAGCTTCAGCTGTGAAGTGCATCCATTGCCAAGAACATATTATTTTTTCAATCTATTTACCCATCCATTCAACTTTTCTGGCAACCTGCAACCCCGGTTACCGAATTGCAAAACTGCCATTGTGCTATTTAATTTTAAAGATCATGGCACCATAAAAACCAGGAATGGGGGGGGGGGGTTTCAGTGATGGTGGTGGTAGTTGTGATGTTTGTGGATTTCTTTACATTTGTTACAATTTTATTTACTTTATTATTTATTTTTCTTTTACAAATTATTATTCATAAAAGCCTACCATTCCAGAAGACTCTGGGCAGATTGTAGTTTCTAAATATTCAATCAAAACAGCTGAAAGGATTGAAAAAAGAAGGAGCCCAGACTACAAACAACCATAACTATTTTAAAAAATGACAGGGATTGCACAGACACAAGGAACCAGGAACACCGTTCCAGAATCTCAAGATAGTGGACAACATATGTATCTCTGAGAGTATGCTATTCTGGAAGGCAGGGCAAACCCAGAGAAGGTATGCTTCCTTGCTCCCACGTTTAAATTGAAGAACCTGGAGCACTTCCAGTACCCAAATATACCAGGAAACAGAAATAATTGGAGATAAGTGCTCCCTTAAATAATTAGGCCCCATAATTTGTCAATTTTCCTTGACCAACATAGCTTTTTTAATAGCAAATGCTCTGTTTCAGACAGCCATGGTTGAGGGGGGATTAGGGGTAATTCAAGAGGCAGGGCACTGATTGAATGATATTCTTTGTACAATCTTATCAGTCAACTGGAGGGAGAACAGGTGATTACTATTTGGCTTATGTTGTTTATGAGCAGGTCAGCTGTCATATTTCAAGGTCAACAGAGTGAATATGATCGGAGTCGTGGCAAACTGCTTGTGAGGAGCTGGGAGATGGCTGGCAATGTGGAAGCATCCTGAGCAATTAATTATAAGAAGAATTAATTTCAGTTAAATATTAGAAGATACTTTCTAATTGCAAAAAGATGTTTTGGCAAATTTTTCTGTGGATGCTGCGTTCTCCTTCCCTGAAGAAATATAAATAAAAGCTGGGAGGGTAAAACAAGTGTCCCTCTTGTTTTCCTTTCATTTCAGAGAGCAAGGAATTAGTCTAGGAATATCCGTGATCCCTCCCAATTCTGTGATTTTGAATTAATAGATTCAAACAAGCACATGTAGACCTCAAAGTATTTACGCATCCATTTGAAGAAGGAAAAAACAGCTGTAATTAGAATTTTGACAGAGAGAGCACTCTAAATAATCTCTTTAATAGGAAAAAAGAGTGTTATGTGTGTTCTCTCCTTTCTTATATAGGAATATTTTATTTTAGAGCAGGAGTGGGAAACTGTGGCCCTTTTATGACATGCTGGCTCAGGAATTCTGGGAGTTGAAGTCCACAAGTCATAAACGGGCCATAGTTCCCCACCTCTGTTTTAGAGGGGAAAATATCAGTTATAGAACTTGTGATCATTTGGATGTCTCAGAGTAAGAGAGATGGCAAATCTTTTGGAAGGTAGAGTAAATATCACAGTCCACGATGCAGCAGGTCAGATAATAAAGAGATCATCTCTCGGTCAGATAATAAAGAGATCATCTCTCGGT